>OOFH01062263.1:0-10148 GCA_900323355.1 Merlangius merlangus | reverse complement strand
GCACGCGCACACGCACACGCACACGCACACACACACACACACACACACACACACAGAATTCCATCTCCCTTCAATTAGAGAGCCTCCCTTTTAGGTCAGACAATGTCGGAATATTCTGAAATTTGCTGTACATCTGCTTCCACACACGCCAGCTCGATTTTTACCGAACCAAAAGCAGGACACTGGTGAACGAATGCACATCCCCACACTCTGTGATCAGTTGTCGCTTGCTCATGGCTGTGAAAGACATCATCGCCCAGGACACCACGTGCATTATCAGGCGGGTGGGTCGTCCGGACCCTCCTGTTTGGGAAAACACTGGTGGGGGAGCAGAAGAGACTCACCCAAGTTCATCATCAACTGCTCCAGCTGCACGTCCTCGTCTTCCTCCCTGAGGGGGTACAAAGGAGACGACAAGGTGACTCCTCAAACACGCTGGCTGGGGACACAAGCAGCGGGGACTCGACTGACGGAAGCACAAGGGAGCCTTTCAACACAATCATCAGACACCGCCTGCCGGACACTTTGGGTCCATGGTAAAACCCTGGTGAAAAGCGTATCCCAATCCCGCGCCTAACGTAGTGCTGTGGAGTGGCCCGGTTCTCAGGATGGCTGACCGAGGGTCCTGTTATCGAAAGCATGCCTCCGCAGAGAAATTCTAGTCCAAAACTCAAAGCCCACCTCTTTACGCTCGCTTGTGGCTCCTGGGAGTGCTCCTCCGCCCTCGTTAGGGCTGAATCAACCCGTGAGCCAGCTCAAGCCTACCCCTGCTGCATATAGGTTCTAGATTAGAGGTTAACGTGTCTACATGTTTCTCGTCCACCCTGCCCCATCTAACCCTGATTCTGTCGCTGGTTTGGGTGTGTTGCTGTGATCGTGGCTGGACGCCTGGACACCCATGAAGGCTATCAGCCTGTTCATTGGCCAGCACCCAATCACCATAGGCCGTACTTTTTATTTTTATTCTAAGCATCCCTTAAAGGAGGGATCTCCCCCCTCTGCATCCTTGTCAAGATTTCTTCCTGATTAATTAAGGGAGATTTATCTTGCCCTTTGGTGGGCAGGGGTAAGGGAGTTTGATAAATATGTGGCCTGTGAAGCCATTGGAGACTGAATCTGCCTTTCAGGCGCAGGGAGCCAGCGGCCGGGGATGAGGGAGTCGTCAGCTGATGCGGTGCACCTGCACAGGTGTGTACCCAAGGTGTACAACGTCCACCTGATCTCTTATGGTTCAGTCCTTTAGGGCTCGGTTGGTATAACATCCCCATGGCACACTTTTCATTCATCCTTACGCTACCCTTATAATCTTCAGTCTTTTCTCAAATATATATCCAACGGGGCATTCCCTCATTCCTGTATATGGCTGAGGGTAGAGATCTGTAATCGCATCTTTGGCGAACACAGACTCGACCAGCATTAGTCAACTGAAAAAAATAAATGTTTCAAATCAACACCATGTATACTGACCCACTGTAAAAATGCTTATGCAAATGCCCTTCAATGAGCCTCATTCACACACACGCGATAAAGTTTATAGGATATCGCCTTAAGGAAACAGTAAACAAGCGGAACTCGATGTAACATAGGCTGCAGATTCCCAGATTCCTGGCAAAACCGCGTGTCTTGAGCCCGCCCACACTACATGATAATCAGAGCAGACCAGCTCCGATTGGGACTCGTTATCGGTAGGTTTGTTGCCTAGGGGGTAAGGGCTTTTAGCAACATGAATCTGGATCACTGTAGAGGCTTAGTTCTGGTTCCACAACGACACAACCCAGGGGGGGTTTACGGTGCCATTACGTCCTTGTGTCCACGGTAAGAGCCTCCCAAAAATTGTGACCTTCCGTCAAGGCGACGCAGCAGCAAGGGCTGTGATTGGTCCTTTGACTAAAACCCGACATTGAGTTAGTGTTGACATGGAACCATAACTGAGCCTTGAGTCGCTTTGGATTGAAGCCCTCTGCTAGAAGACTGAATAAGAGACGGGTCTATCTGTGCACCCACCTGAGTCGGTCCTCATCCAGGCTGTCCACGATGGCGCTCCTGTCGTTAACTATCTCCACCAGTTTGACCATGAGCTCCTGCTCTCTCTGCCGCTCCCAGGACGTCTTGTCTGCACACGGACGAACACCCGAGCATGTGTTAGCTTAATCTCTCAGTGCTATCTATGTGCAAGTTGTTGTATTGTTTGACCACGCACACGCACACGCACACACACACAGACATCTTAACCTGGTTTATCCATGAGACTTCTGAGCTCCTGTTCGACACTAGGCTGCTGTTCCTCCAGGTCCTGTGTTTTTGCTCTACACAAAACACACGCACAAAAATAGACACACACACAAAAAAAATATATACATTATTTTGGGCAAATGCAAGTTTGGGAAATAGGAAAATTCACTTCCTTCTCCCACAGAATACTGTGTAATAGATCTTCAGTCCTAAACCTGTTATGGGGAGCTCAGGTCTCCACCAACACGCCTTGTTGCCTCGTCTGAGAACCTGCCGTACGTGGCGTGCCAGCACTGGTTGAGCGCTAGTGCGTGCGGGATTTATTTGATTATTTTCAGGACTCACATGTAGACCAGCTCTGACTCTCGGCGCATGGCCACCTGCTTCTCCCTGATGAGGCTGAACCAGTCGACCATTACTTCATTCATGGCAGCGTCCTCTTCTCCATCTGAAACGGAACCGCAACCCGGTTACTCACACCCCTGGCCTGCCCGTCTTTATGGGGACCACAGAGGTACGAGTGTGCGTGCGTGCGAAGTTGACCTTACCCTCCTCACTGCGGCGCAGTTTCTTCTCCAGCTCCACCCCTCGTTTCTCCAGCGCATTGAGGCTGTCTTCGATCTCCTGCAGCTCCACCATGATCTTCTCCTTGGGGATGTGGTCGGGCTTCTTCTGATCACACACAGCCACAGCAAATTGAGTCAGGGATGTTTATTATTGCACGTTTCATGAACATCCAGTGCAAACACGACGCCGCTGACAAATCGCAGGAGAACCCTCGGCCTTGAGCAAACACAAGCGTATTCATTTTTTTATGCATTGCCCGTCCTTTTGAAACAATAGTTTATTGAGTACTAGCCTGCTTCTACACCAATGTGTCATGGAAGGCTTATCTCACCTTTGCGGGCCGCGGTTCTGGCCTGGTACCGTTGTCAGTCGGAGCCCTGCTTCCATTCTTTAACCCTGGGAGAAGGTCGGACCAAAACACAAGTGAGAAGAGACAAAGGAAGAGGGTTGTAGGAGGCGTTGGTGGTGATGTGCCTGGGGAACAAGGACTGGCAGGACGCGGGGCTCACCGCTAGTGGCTGCTTTAGGACCGGGCTTGGAGGACTCTGAAGCAGGAGACCTTACTTCAGTGGAGGGCTTGTTAGGATCTGAGATTCTTGAGAGAAAAAAGACAAAATGCGGTAGGGAACAAATAGAAAAAGGAAATAGTAACACATATGGAATTGTGAACTAAAGATTGCACTTTGTTTTGAGGAATTTAATCTGCTGCACACTCCCTTCATCCGTCAGAGAAATGTTTTGATGCAAACCAGCTGCTGTGTATTTTCCCGGTCTAACCAGTTGGATACAATAACTCAGAACATCCCAGGCTCATCCAGGGACACCACATCCTCATTGTTTTTTTTTGGACACTTCAAGAGAGCGAACAGTTCACACTGCTGCTGGATTTAGACACAAAATAAAATCCTCCTGACAACCCAAAAACAAATCTCGCGTATGAACAATCACAATGTCCTCATGAACTCAGCCTCGACGGCTCCGGCTCCTCCTCCCCCCACTTCCTCCTCCTCCTCATCGTATCTCCATGACACTTTTTTTTTTTTTCCATGCAGAAAAGAAAAAAAAAGCCAGAGAGAAGGGGGTCACGTCGGTGGAGGAGAGAGCAGTGGCCATATGCCGCGCGGCGGAGCGCTTTACCCACGCTGCACCGCGGCCGAGTGGGTTGACAAGGTGGCCCCGTAGGGGAGGGCTCGAACCCGGACAACAGATCGTGGCGGGGACATGTGGAGGATCAGCGGGCCGCGGCCCTGCTGGGCGGACTCATGTCTGGCGAGGGGGCGGGGGGGCGGCGGAAAATAATCACAAAAAAAAAGAAAAGAAAAAGGAAGGCGACACAGACACGTCCACGTGATGGATGATTATGCTGTCAGCCCACACTGTTGAGCAGGCCCACCGTCCCGTTCCTCCCCTACCCTGCTAGAGAGACAAATGAGGCCGGGCTGTCTTACTTGGTCTCCTTGGCGACTTGTTTGAGTTTAGATCTCCACTGGGCGGGGCCTTCGCTGCTCTCTGGTCCTGCTGGGGGGGGATCGTCAACATTATGGTCACACATCCTCTGAATAGAGTCTCTGGACATTGTAGTAATTGTATAGTTAGTATAATAATAATAATAATAATAATAATAGTAATAATAATAATTAAGATGTAATAATTATGTAGAATTGTTATACATATTGGCAAATCAGGCACATTAACCAAATGACAGAATATGACTTTGATAGAAACTAGCTGCTTGGGTTCGGAGATAGATTGGAGTAATAAGAAGTCAAAGATTAGTAAAATTAAGTAAAGTGTATTCATAGTCCCTTCAACACAGGATGTCTGATTGTGGTTTGCGACAGTAATAGAGGACAGGAAGCCACATGGTTCAGCAGATAACCTGCCGCTTTGTCTTTTGGTGCCAGAGAATACTGAAGCACCGAGCGCCAAAGAGGACACACCACTCTCCGACGACAGAACGATGTCAGAGTGTCTGTTGTCGTCAGGCGCTACCTTGATTGCCCGGGGAGGAGGAGGTGGCGGCGGTCGCGGGCCCCGCGGGGCCCCTCTGCGGGGAGGGGTCGGCCTTCCACGGCCGGCTGCTGGCAGAGCTGGTTCTGTCCGGTGAGCGGTCCACGATTGGAGTCTGCAGGTCAGCCAGGATAGAGCTGCTCACCTTCAGCTTGACCCTCCCTCGGCTGGGCACCGGATCCTTTTTGGGTGTCTCCACCTCAGAGACCCTGATTGGAGATGCGGAGCGTTACCTTCCATCACCAGAAGAGGGCAGCTCAAACACAAATGACGGGTCGGCCACTTTAATATGCTAGGTAGAGTTAAGGGAGAGGACTAAACTAGGGACGATCAACATAGGTGTAGCCACAAAACATGTGGTAGGTAGCCAGTGGTTTCATCTATTTGTGTCAAAGCAACAGCAATTGTCAATGTAAATACCTTTATTTGGTTTAGTTTACTAGCAGTGCCCTGTTACATACAAGTAGCAGACCCATAATAAGTGAGAGACACCTGTGTCTGTCCTACAACGATGCCTCTGTGAAAAGGGGAGTTCTAGTTAGGATAATATGGAGATGTTAAGGTTTCATATTGGACCAGATCTAGACAAAATTGTACCTGTACCAGTGTGTACCTGCATGTATGCACACAAACACAGTCACGCACACACACGTTTTAGAAGTCAATATCTTAAAAGGATGAAATTATTTATCATCGTCTACAGTCGCATCTATTTTAACGTAAATCAAAACTCCATATATATATATAAGATATATGCTGGTGTGAAATCTAGCCGTCGCGAGTGTGCGTGTGCATGCGTGCCCATCACTCACCGTTCTGTGCTCAAAGTTGGCTTGGGGTCCTTATTGTTGCTCTCCTTTGCCAGCTTCCTGGAGATAAGAGCTGCTGCTTGGTTCTTGTTACCGTCAGGGTTCCCTCCGCCGACACCCAAACCCTTAGCGGCTCTACCCAGGCCTGGGTCTGCCCGCACATCGCTTCCCTGATTGTTGACCGCCGACCATCTGTTCCCAGGGGACTCCTTGGCGGCTGCCTTAACGTCACTCCCTGCCGTGATCGCCCCTTCAGGTTCCTTCTGCAAGAACCGGTCCTTGGCCTGCTGGGTTCTCTGTGCCGACAGGGAGGACCGGGGCGCTGCAGTAGGCCTGCTGGGGTCGGGGGTGGTCTCCATGGGGAGATGGTTGATGGTGATCCTGACAGCGGTGGAGTTGATGGAAGTGTTGGCGGTCAGGGTGGGGGTGGTACTGATGTTGCTCTTGAGGGGGGTGGTGCTAATGGTTGGGGTGGGGCTGATAGTTTTACTGATAGAAGTGTTATAGGTGGTGGTGTGGCCAACACTGGGCTTGTTGGCTCCAGTAGTGGACTTGGTGATAAGTGCTGGCCCAGAGTTAGACGGTGGGCCTGTACCGACTGGCTTTTTTGTTATCCAGGAGGGGGCGGGACTTGGGGAGCTAGACCGCTGTGTCTTATTGGCTAACGCAGAGGGGGATGGACTTGGAGAGCTAGACCACTGTGTCTTATTGGCTAACGCAGAGGGGGATGGACTTGGAGTGCTGGATGGTTGCACCTTACTGGGGCTCTTGAAGGGGGATGGACTTGGAGAGCTGGATGGTTGCGTCTTATTGTTTAACTGCGAGGGGACCAGACCTGGAGAGCTTGAAGGTAGTTTTTTTGTAGTTAGCCAGGAGGAGTCGGAGCTGAAGGGAGCTGACGTGGATTCACGGGGTTCAGGGGTCTCAGAACGAGATTTATGTTTGGATGAAGAGCCTTGCTGTAGCAAGTGGCGGAGTGGGGCGTTTGCTTTTAAAGTAGACCTGTGAGAAGATTGAACTCTTAGTTGAACCAAACATGGTTAGATGCAACAAAGAACAGGGAAACACACAAAACTATTTGTTGTGCTCTTCACCAAGCAAAAGGGCATTGTAAGGAATAGCAGTTCCCTTGGCTTGGTGATAAACACAACAATATATCTTTTTTGTTCAAACAATTGAATTGTAGGGAAGGGTCCTTACTTTGCACAGCTCCTATGATAGAGCTTCCCGTCCACCATATGACGCTCTACCAGGTGAACGAGCTTGTGGCAGGACACACACTTATTACTCTGGGTCCCTGTGTGACGGAGCGATGGGTTCTCATGTGCCGGCTCCTTCTGACCCAGGCAGAAAAGAGACACAGAGAGAAGACGGATCCAGTCATCAAAACAGGGCACTTCTGAACATTGCTCAAATTGACGTTTGAGTACTATTCAAACGTTGCTATTGCTAGATCTGATTGTTGTAATTGCTAGACGTTATTGCTAGGCTGAATCGAGGGGTTTGGAGAATCTATTGACAAACCCTTTTTGATCCATTGAAGGTCCTTTAAATTGGAGGTGCATAGTCTTTGACATTTGAGGGACTTACCTGGGCTGCTGGGGACGGCCTCGCCGGCGAGGAGCCCCGGATGGTGATGGAGGAGGAGACCGGCGGACCGTTCTGCACCTCAGGTTTGGAAGCGGGGAACGACTTCGCAACCACAGGCAGGTTCTTCTTCCCAGAGGGTTCGTTCTCCGAGATCTCTGCTGGTCGCTTGATACCAGCCAGACCACCACCTGCATGCACACACACACACACACACACACACACGTGAATGCAGGCATTACTTTCAACTCAGTGACCCTCAATATGTCTAAATGTGTACAATGCATTTGCACCCATAGACACATACAGTATAGAAAGATCACGGGGTCAAGAGAGAGGGAGACTCACTCGGGGATCGTCCGTGAAAGTAGTTGTAGTACTGGGAGACGTAGGTGAGAATACTGAGGCGGTCGGGAACCTTGAGGGCCACCATGTCTTCCGCATCCAGCAAGGCTGGGATACCCAACTCCTCCTCTCCAACTCTGAATGCCTGGAGGGGAAGGGAATGGTGTTAAATGACAGTAATAATTATTGACCACGACGTTGCTCTATTGGGATTGTTTACTACCACTCCCCCTGCTCAACTGGTCCATCAGGCAGTGGGCTAAATGGTGAACGGTAAACCCATCATTATCATTGGTTTCATGTGACCTTGGTTCACATTTAACCAATGATAGGTAAAGGTTTCTATTCATATTAATTTCATATTATGAAAAAAAATAGTGCTTAGAAAATAGTATTTGACTGAGTCATTTATTAGTATTGGAAGTACTAATTAGACCTTACCAGTTGATTGTTTTCAAAGACATCATCCTTCTTCAGGGAATCAAAATCTCTGCAAGATACACACAGAAATGCATAAGTGATTGGTCCATACAGTTCCCTGAGCAGTTTTCACTTCAATGATTGCTAATTTCTCACTGTAATCTTCATATTTTTGCCAAACAGTAGTGATTTCAATCATATTTAGTTGAGACCAAAAATATTTAATCTTTGCAATGTTTATTTTTCCAGGTTTAACACATTTCAGTTAATCAATACGATAAAACAAAAGAATGTCAACAGCAAACATGAAATGTGTCCTTGGGTTTATCACAAAGGACAGAAACAGCTTATAACATAAATGTTACCATTTTAGGAAAAGGTATTAATTGCAAATCACAATTGTGATAAAAAAAGCATAGCAATATAATACATGAAATAAGCTCCAACACTATGATATAAACATGATGCATCTGTGTCCGTCTCATCCTGATGAGTAAGAGCATAGCTGGATGAAGTCTTGGAGTCCAAACATTGACTCCTCAACTAACATCTGTCTTCGCATTTCTGTTGATGTTTTCTTCTATGTCAACACTAGATGGAAACACAAAAGAAAGAGAAAAATGTTAATAGTAGTTTAAATAGGCAGATAGTTATTAGTTATATATGCAATCTATAGTTATTAATTGTGTGTGTACTATATGCTATCAATCAATTGACATAGATATTCACAACACCTACAGTTCTGTTAGCTAGCAAAATATTGTAAGCTGGCTAGATATGAAGACGATTGACTTCATTGCATAAAAAAATGAAAAAAGTAAAGAATGTTCAATAAACGAATCCATTTGATAACAAATGGATTGTGAAATGTGTAGTAAATGAGAAACTCACCTGTCAGGGTTAGTTATTCTCTTGGTGAGTCACAACACTGCTGACATTTGGAAGTGCACTCAACAGTAAACATCCACCAGACCATGAACATGTAAAAAAAAATAAAGAAATACCAGAGAAACCGGAGTCATTTTAAAACTCGGGAAACCGAATCTGAAACCAACAGGACATCGATAAAAAAAAGTGGAGGAGGATCGCCTGGATGGAATAACCATGGGAGCATCCCGATTGCAAAGATAAGGAAAAGGAACAACTGCGCAGGATACAAAAAAAGCTAGTTAAAAGTGAAGAATGTAACATTGTCTTCCTTACTTTTAGACGATCGTTACACCATTTATAGTTGGTACAACACGAACTTCGAAGCAACTTTCTGTCACAATGACACTCCACTTTGCATGTTTTGACAGTTTTATGACTGTCAAAAACAATAGTTTTTAGTAGCAGTGGTAGTTAAATAAATAAAATAAACCCTGGCGATGGCCCAAGTGAGGCCACACAAACCAAGGCAGTTATATACAATCTGTACATCATATATTTAAACGAACATAAGTATTAGCTATGGCGTTTACGCCAACGCCGTTGTGTGGGAAAGTGAAGGAACAAAACACAGTGGGGGTTTACTCGGTTGAAGACTTTGAAAAGTTTGAATCGGCGGGTCCTCGTTTGGTACTCACATGAGATCTGGTCTGTGTTTGTGTATCATGGCGCAGAACGCCAGTCCGTCCCTGAACGACGTGGTCATGTTAGTGATGGACACATCCCGGTATCCGTTACATTGGATCTTGCACCACTGCTGGAGACCTTTAACAGCCGACATCACGAACTAAAACTATACTCGTGTGAGTTCAGTGGGAACCATGTAGCCATGCCCTCACCATGGACAGTATGAAGGAGGTTCCCGCGGACAGAACAGAAAGCGTTCCCGGCGTCCCCGATAAGTCAGTCAACCGCGTCCGGAAACTAGAAAGATTGGTGTGACAAATTAACATGGGGACGTCACCTGAAAAGGTTCGCGATGACGTCGTAGCATATGGGAGGAGTTCGGGAAGTACCGATACAATCCCATGTGGATTTTGTTGACTCTTTTCTTTTATTATTTATTCATCTGTAGTCTTTTTTTTTGGTGTGTGTGTGTCTGTCTGTCTTTTTTTTTTTTTTTTTTTTTTTTTTTTTTTTTTTTTTTTTTTTTTTTTTTTTTTTTTTTTTTTTTTTTTTTTTTTTTTTTTTTTTTTTTTTTTTTTTTTTTTTTTTTTTTTTTTCTTCTTTTTTTTTTTTTTTTCTTCTTTT
>OOFH01062252.1:0-10353 GCA_900323355.1 Merlangius merlangus | reverse complement strand
TGGAAAACGCATATAGGCCTATCCGACCTACAATAACTGTACTAACAAGTTAAAGGCAAAGTTGTGTGTATGTGTGTGTAATATAAATATACAGTGCAGTCAAAAAATAAATAAGGAAAAAAAATCAAGTTTGCGTGTTTAATGGAGTTTGCGTGCAAACGTGTGTTCCAAAATGTGTACGTTTAACTCAACTTAGTGTAAAAAGAAGTGACATAATATAAGTCACATATCCTTGCAGAGCACGAGTCGGGTCCCTTCTCTAGGAGGTGCACTCTTGCAGAATAGGAGTTACAGCTTTTTTGTAGTAGGAGGTGCGTCCTACAGAATAGGAGTCACATCTCTTATGTAGGAGGTGCCAGCAGGAGCCGCCTAGTAGGGCCCATCCTCTGTGGCGCTAGAGAGAGAAGATGGCTCCCGTTTTGGACAAGCAGCTCCCGACCGACAACGGTGCTGAGGACGAAGAAGGACAGAGTCTCTGGTGAACTGGACATTTCATTTAAGACCGCAATGCTTATCAGAGTTATTGTTATTCACGAAAACCACACCAGTGGCAGGGTTGTGCTTCGTCACATCGGGTTTGTTGTTCGTCAGTGAGCTACTGCCGGCTAGCTAGTAGCTAGCTAGCATCACAGCTATGGTTAGCGGTAGCTGCAAACTGTCGGTTTCATTGCTACCAGTAGCTCCTAACCGACTGTTCCGTGTCTAGCCGTAGCTACTAACTGAGTGCTCTGCTATCTCACTTCGTTCCAAGGCGTCCTCATCTCGGGACGGAACTCCAGAACAGGATGCTCCAAGTGAGCGTTATTGGTGACAGAGAGGGCGGGGTTTTGTGTTTAGAGGCGAGCGGTACTTCCGATAGAGCGATATCCGTCAACGTTACATGTTTCGGAGATGGAGCTGTCAAAATGTTTAACAAAAAACCCATATGATCTTCCTTTCGTTGTTTTTCTTGTAATTGTATTTCTTATTAGTATAGCTGAGGGGACTTATCTCTACATACATAGCGCATAGGAAGTAAGAGACCGGAAATTACTTTGTTGTGGACCGGATAAACTACATTTCGTAAATCTCTACATGGAGGCTAACCATGCTAACCACCCGCGAAGTGTGTCCTACATTAGCTACCAATTCACCTGGTGTTTGACAGTTGCTGTTTAGATGTCATTTGGACATAACACTGTCATCGACTTTATCTCATATATATATTTTTTTTGAACGGTACCTTTTGAATCAGTGACCGTATTTTAAGGTTGCATTGTTAAACCTTTAAGAGTAAGAGTGGCTCACTTTTAAATTGACAAGCTAATGCCTGCGCCGAAAAGGTTGATTGATATCTGGTCAGATGTCAGGCAGTAGAGTCAAGGTCCATTTCTTCAGTGACCATTAGGGTTGGTAGTTGTTATTCTATTTTACATTTTGTCAAGCAATTGCATAGATTCAACTTATTCCCTGCTTGTGGAGTGCGCAAATCTTACACGACCTAGCTGTCAATAAAAAAAATTATTCGATATATTATTATATAGTTTTTGTTCATGTTTGTCTGTATCAATGCATCATGACAGGTTCATTGTATGTTAAAGCTTGCCAGCTAAATATATTCTGACTCTGACTTTGCCAAATTGCTTAGACATATTGAACCTTAAATTACTTTTGCTATGCATTTTTTTCTTATTTTGCAGGTCTGAAATACTGAGCGACGTCTCAACTCGTTCTAGTTCAAAGTTGCCATCAGGAAAAAACATACTGGTGTTTGGTATGTGTCAAATAGTAGGGTTTTCAAAACTCATCATTGAAACAGAACTGAAAATCATACAAGCAAAGGGCAGTAATGAAAATAATGCTAAACTAAATGAAAAAATAGGCTAGGCTTAATTGCTACTTAAAATGCCAAATTTCTGAGCTTATGTTTTAGGTGTATTTCCTTTAGGTATTGTTTTTTTTTTTTCAGGTGAGGATGGATCCGGTAAAACGTCGCTCATGTCCAAACTCCAAGGAGGTGATTACAACAAGAAAGGTCGTGGTTTGGAATACCTTTATTTAAACATCCACGACGAAGACCGAGACGGTTAGTGTGACTTTTAAAACTCTATTACAATGTCCAAAGAGTCCAATAGCAGTGTTGTTTGGCAAACTTATATCTTGTTATATATCTTCAGACCCGACTCGGTGTAATGTGTGGATCCTGGATGGGGATCTGTACCACAAGGGTCTGCTGAAGTTTGCCGTGACAGCCCAGACACTAGCAAACAGCCTGGCCTTGTTCGTGGTGGACATGTCCCGGCCCTGGAGCATCATGGAGTCTTTGCAGAAGTGGGCAAGTGTCCTGCGAGACCACGTGGACAAGCTGAAGATATCGGCTGAGCACATGAGGGAGCTGGAGCAGAAGAGTAAGAAATGCTGAATAACGTCTATATTGTCTAGAAGAGCAGTCGTTCCCAACTGGTTTTTCTTTCCCTTTACCCAATTTTGGAGTTCTCGAAAGTTTCCATCATTTTAACCGGTTAACATCTGTCTATAATATCTGCCTCTTATTTTAAGTGTTCAGAAATGTATCCTAAAATTTCTATAGCTTATTATAATTCTGCTATCTCACATGACCCCAATGGTGTCTATTGGAATGGCATTCTCCGATGGATGAAGTGTGTTTCAGTATCTCAACTTGTAGGTCTGACCTTTTTAAGAAACTTTTAGTCAAAAAACTTCTCGTGTTACGTTGGCTGAGCATTCAAGTGGCGTTAGATTTCCTCTCCTCTCTTTGTTACTACTACTACTCCCTACTCTATGTTTTGTTGAAACAGGAAGTTATGGGTTGCTGATGGATGTTGATGTATGAGATCATATGACCCTAATTATTCCACAAGCTTAAGGAACAATAAAAGAAGGGTAGGCAGGCACACCACCGCAGTAAAGACGTGTTCCATAAGAAACAATCTGCCCGCAGCTAGTTGTGTGCTGATTTGCCAGGAGCTTTATTGATATGGGAAAAACGGATGGGATAGTCGGTGGTTTTGTCTATGAAGTTGTTGTGTACGATAGATGGTGGTTTTGTCTTTGAAGTTGTTGTGCACGTAGTCCTGGATGTTTCTGGGTCATGCTGCAGAGCCCATGATGCTCAGCTGGGTGAGTAAGCTAAAGGCGAGTTCTGCTTATCACTAGCCTGCTATCTCTAGCTGAAGAAGGGCTCTATTGTGCTCTCAAAGGTCCCCGCTATTTTCCTCGGGGTCTGGGGGCATTCTAAAGCAGCTGGCTTCTATGTTTATCTGGGTTTATAGATATTCTTCTGCTGCTGCAACATAAAGTTGCTTTATACTCCTACCCCTGGCAGTCCAAGTGTGTCTCAATATGAATTTATATAGGTTAAATATAATGGATATTATCTGTTATTGTGGGGTAATTGAGCAAAGTGATACGTGTTTTAGACTTTACAAATGATTTCTTCCTCGGCAATGGAAGTAATTAGGCCTGATTCAGCTCTTGAATCTCTTCATCATAACACCTACCATGTACAGGACAATCTTAGTCATGTCTGTGGGTTCATCCACTAGATTATGAATTATGTTAACGGTCATGTTTATTTTCTTGTGGTGGCCTATGTTGATCTCCTTGAAGGGTTCCTAATGTACGAACCCTATTGTATTCGTTAGTGGTATTATTATTTATTATTTCCTGACTGGCAGACTTGTAGAACTCGTCAATAAGTTTGGGAATCAAAAGATGTGCTATTAAGTTCAAGGTTCAAAAGCTTTATTTGTCCAACATATTGCCATGTAAGAAAATTGTCTTTGATAGAAGGCATTCTATTTTCTAATTGTGTGTATGTGTGGTCCTTGTGTAAGCAGTATGTTCTATGCTTGTGTGTGTGTGTGTTTTGCCTTGGGTATGTAACAACACTCTGTAACAAGGCCTGGAAGTTCAGCATTTCAAAAGGCTGCAATTCCCACTAGGAAGGTGCAAAATGCAGGAAAGCTTGTTATAGATGCACCATTTGTCATAATGAACAACTTTCAAATCGCAACCCATACGGTCAGACCTTTTGGACTTAATGCAGTAGACAGAGCGTTGTTGAATTGTGCAATCCTTATAGAGTGCAGTGACCGCCCCCCTTTTCTAATATTTTTCTTTTATTTTTTATCATATATTCTATATCTTATCTTTTCAACACATACAGCTCATTTTCTCTACAGTTCTTACATCAACTTTCTATTCATCTCAGGGAAATCGTGGTTGCTGTGGTAAGCAATCGAGTTCAGCTGTCATCGACGACTTCACTTTCGCAGTTGTTTGTAAACGGGAGTAGAATATGTTTTTCTACCAACTAGATGTTGCCCATTTAACTTCTGGCTTCTTAGGAGCATATACCATAGTTTCACAATCTAACGGTGGAACGTATACTTTGGATGGTTACGATAATGGGTTTTAAAGGTTGTATCAGCGATATTAGGCCGAAACATAGATGTCAAAATTCATCTGATCTTTCGTCATGAAAGATCAGATGAATTAGCAGGCCGACAAAAAAAGCGCCTCTGTAGGCAGCCTATGCTCTGAGTTAATACACAAAAACAAATGGTACTACCAACCACCAAAATAAATAGTATTCCAACCAATCACCGACTGTGGGTGGGGTTTGTGGGGTTTTGCGCTGCGTTCATGAATGTTTTTACTGGTTGCACGAAACATGGAAGGGAGGGGCTAGCTGGCTCTGTTTGTTTGGGATCTCGCTTCAAATACCAACAGAAGTGACGTCACCCGACATCGCTGATACAACCTTTAATCAAAACCTCTATGGAGAAAATGAATGAGATTTTTACTTCCAGAACCACACTGTTGCGCTCTATGGCTACAACTTTACCAAAAACCCACAATCCAACAGGTGTGGTGCTGGAACTGGTAAAAGCTCATTCCTTGGCACACAAGTACCAGGTGACTGTGGAGCTATATGGTGTTGCAGTCATAGCAATAAGGCCAAAGACCTCCGAGATATCCATTTTAAAGTGACATATACTGTATATATATATTGAAAATCCTGAATGTAAATGTACATAAATCGAGATGAATCTCAATTGAGAATTGAATCATTGAACTCTATCTCAGCACTGAAACTGATTTTTGGAGGCTTATCGTTTGGCCAATCAATCGGTCAGTCAGTCAGTGAGTCAGAGGAAGGGAACACAGTCCAATGGCTAAGTGTACAGACTATAGCGGCTTTGGAGTGCAGTCTGTTGTGTCCGTACTACTTTTTACATGACCTATCCTTCTGGGTGAGCCACTAACTTGAGGCCAGTGCAGGAGAATCTAAAATGCATTTGTTTCCGAAACCAGTGTGTATACATGGCAAGTACCTCCGTTCAAAACTACGCTTTGACCTCACTTAATCTGTGGCTCAACCTTAATAACATTATACCCCTATGAACCAAAGACAAGAAGTCCATTAACTAGTCCTCATCCATACTTATTCCATCTCATATTAACAGATGCATAAAAGTTGTTCACTTTTGAAGTTCTTGTCCTGGTTAAGGCTGCTCTTTTCATTGGTTGGAAAGTGCTGCGTCTGTGTGTTCTTGTCTGCTTGAGGTATTCCTGCTCAGTTGCCACTTGAGCCCTTCCCTACTCTCTTCGTCCCCTACATTCCCCCCCCAGAGTCCCAATGGTGACTCATAGCGCCTGGTACTAGATCCTCTCTGGTCCTCATACCCACTCTGCATTCCCTAGCCATCTGAGAAACAAGTCATCACTTCCTGAATCTAAGCTCCGCCCGCTTCTATGCAGCCCATTATGTAAACCTATGTAAGTCCACCTATTTGGATCTCTGAACACTCAACAAAACGACTGTTGACTGTCTAGTTTAGATTTTAACCTAAATCCCTCCTGAAATCAGGGTCTGGAGGAGAAAAATGTTTACAACTTTATTGCCCTTTATGGGGTCAGAGTTGTGTTCTGTATCACACTGTAATATATTAACAGATAAGTTGGGAACAGGATATCGGTTGGTAGAACCAATGGTCGACCAACCTATCATACAGCTGGGTGGAGACTCCTACTTCTGATGTCCATAGGGGTTCGCTTTTGAAATGTCTCCTACTGGCTTATCAGCGTACGGGTCAACTAAAGACAATTTTTTTATTTATCAAAAATGCACCATCAAATAGCTACAGACATTGATGTTTGCATCTCCTGCAACCCTATATGCATCAGGCGATACTCTGGGAAGGGCAAGTTGTTCAACACTGCAGTTAATGGTTGTTGCTGCTAATGATATCATTGTTTTGTATACATATTCTGTTTGCTATGGGGATGGTAAAACAAATTAAAATATGTAAAGTGTTTTGAGTTATTTTTGAGTTACCAGTTCCCCCTTTGCTCTTGCCTGCCCCCTAGTGATGAAGGCCTTCCAGGACTACACGGAGCCAGAGGATGTTAACCAGGCGTCGTCACAGAGACGAGCCCAACCAGGGTCCGATGGAGAGGACGTTGTGCTACCGCTAGGAGAGAACACGCTTACACACAACCTGGGAATCCCTGTGCTAATAGTTTGCTCAAAGGTGAGTGGAGGGTAACTATTTCAACATTGGAAAATGGAGGATCAGGTTTTGGTGCTGTAGACTGCTGCTGTCATCCAACACTTAACAAAGCTTTAATTAATCTTGTTGCTTTGTCTTCAATTTTTATGAGCACACATTTCTCTATGCGTTTATCTTTGTTTAGCAAATTAGTGTGTAAGAGAGGATTAACAATAGTTTTGTTGCTATGGTGTGGACGTTTTCTTCTGAGATGATAGTGGTTACCGATAAGACAAAAAGAAAAACAAAGGAAATTTAGTCTCTTTCCCTGTCTGAATCTGAGCCAGCGGAGACCAATGCTGTAGCATGAGGAATGAAGCGTGGCTCATGCTTGCATGCAGAAGGTAAGCATTAAAAGTACTTTCCCGACTAATATGCCATTCCAAACATCTAATAACTTGCCCTCTAGATATAAAACCAAAATATGATCGTTTGAAATGGCATCTATTAAAGTAGTTTTAATGCTTACCTTACCTGTTCCACGTGTGAGTAAGGAGCCGCAATTCAGTAGTTTTCTATTTTCCCTGGGTCGCAAAGCTATGACATCACAACAACCTGATTGCTCAGTTGCTACGATAGTTCTGGAGCAACAAGAAAATGCATTTCCTGCAGAAAATGCAGGAAAGGCATAAAGAATTGTGAAATGACTTAAATCAAGTTGAGGGATTTTAATAGTCTCAATGGAGTCGTGTGTGTGAGAGAGAGAGAGAGAGAGAGAGAGAGAGAGAGAGAGAGAGAGAGAGAGAGAGAGAACTTGGTAGTTCCCTTCCTCTGACTCACTGACTGACCGATTGAAAAATCTGTTTCAGTGCTGAGATAGATATATAAATATTGACCTTATTCCTTCACATCTGGTTGATCGCAATAAAATCTCAACTTTAATGTGAAAAATATCACGGCCAAAAGCTCTGTGCGCCTCCGGATGGCCGTAGCACGGCCATCTCATAGGGATTGGGATTCGCAGGGTTTGTTTACCGGTGTTGCTATGGTTACCGGTCTTGTGTGTTCAAATGGTTTATGGTGGCAGCTGATGGAATTGCCACTGTCCCTTCTGCATGTTCGGCCAGCAGCCTCCAATTTTGCAGCAGCTCACATACTCACAGCGGGGGATCAAGGAGGGACCCTTATCAAGCAGGTCCTCTGGTCATGTCATCGTACTTCTCATTTAGGTATTCAAGAATTCCCTCCTTGATGGCAGTTGTTAGGGGCGTGACGTTTCAGAGCCAGCTCAATAAAAAGCAACACTGGCTTAAAAAAAGACACACTTGCTTGCGACAATGATGCAAGCTCCTTCACATATAAAACTACAAAACACAATTGCTGTATCATCAATCCATTTGACTCTTTCTCCTGCTAAACCTCTCTCCCGCTTCTCCCTTTCTCCCACTCAAGCACTCCTGCTCTCACCTCTTTTCAATCTCTATCCCTCTCCATCTTTCTTTTGCTCTGTCTCGTCTCTCTCTTTCTCTCTGTCGTTTCCTCACCAATTATCTCTCTGTCCCCGCAGTGTGATGCTGTGGCTGTGCTGGAGAAGGAGCACGACTACAAGGAGGAGCACTTTGACTTCCTCCAGTCTCACATCCGGAGGTTCTGCTTAAACTGTATCCTTTAATATTTCCTCCTGAGCCTCAGAGAGCAGTTCTTCCTGCAGTTGTGACTTGGACTAAACACATTTATCATGAGCAGGCAAAACTACCTCTTCATTGAAGAGGAGATTACATTTATTTATCCCAGAATTGAGTTCCTAGTTTCATGGCAGCAGAGTAACAGTACAGTTTATAGGCCAAATAATTGGAACTATACAATAAAAATATGCAGAAAAACGACACATTAATGAGTGATAAATGACATGTAAATGTGAACATTGACATTAGAGATGTATAGCTTATTGACTGCCTAAACTAGATTATCAACATGGCAGTCGTCCTAAGAAATATTGCCTCAGATCGTTACATTTAAAAGATTAGAGATTTAACATAGCTAGCAAGGATTGAAGGGCATTATAACTCTTCTCCTCACCCTTAGTCCGTGTTCAAAGCGTTACAGCCGTAACCCTGCTCCCGTAGACGGTGCCGGACTCATCTACACCTCGGTTAAAGAGGAGAAGAACCTGGACTTGCTCCATAAATACATCCTCCACAAGATCTACGAGTTCCAGTTCTCCAGCCCCGCCCTGGTGGTGGAGAAGGACGCTGTGTTCATGTGAGTCTGGTTAGGTCGATGGTAAGAAGTGCAATGGGAGCCATAATGAACTGATCTCATGGTAGCAATACAAGTGTAACTGGAAAGAAATATATTGCTCTTCTCCAGACCCTTGTGCAGGGCGAACTCAAATCGCAGGCAGAATTGGCGGGGCTACCCAGTCTAGCTGCGCCACGCTCCTTCAGTCACTTCAACACAGGGCTGTGTGGACGTTCAGTCATTTTGAAACTGCAACTGTTAGAACACAAGTTTTATTGTAACATCACCAAAGAAAAATATAATAAATTAATATAAAAGATCAGGAGTAAGTGCAGTGTTAAAGCAGTCAATGGCTTTCACTTGGTTACGGCATAGCTTTAATGTACAGCAGGTATCGCACCTGCTGCTTTTCTTAACGTTAAATAACTCACGACTCGTCTCTTTCAGTCCCGCCGGGTGGGACAACGAGAAGAAGATCGGGATTCTGCATGAGAACTTTACGACAGTCCGACCCGAGGATCCCTTCGAAGACTTCATCATTAAGCCTCCGGTTCGAAAGGTACTTCAAGTAGAAACTACTCTCTAAACACACCAGACTTCTTTGTGTTTTGGAGATTTGGGAGTGCTTGTTGCCGTAGCAACCTCGTGCCCATGTGTTGATGCCTCTCCTCCTCTTCATCAGCTAGTCCACGACAAGGAGATAAACGCTGAAGACGAACAAGTGTTCCTGATGAAGCAGCAGGTGGGTTCTCCTGCTCATCTCTTCGTTAATGATCCGTCTTGCTCTCCACCACAACATGGAAAGCATTATTTCCATCCTTCTCATGTTCTCAACAAGGCAGCAATATGTACTGGTAATATTTCTTTTTTTCTAAAGTCTCTTCTAGCAAAACAACCAGCCACACCGACACGAGGAGCCAATGTAAGTCTTTCATCACATCGCATTAGGGTTAAATGAAATGCAAATCACACCAACAAATGACCCTTCTTCTGACTCTTTGACTTTTCAAAAAAAATAAATATATTATCTTCTTAATATATTTGAAGATAACTATTTTATAAATTTTTATTTTTGCTCACCCACTGTATTCCGCAAAAGGTCTTGATGAAAAGATAGTGGTACGCCTAAATTCAAAGGTTTTGAACCACTGCTTAAGTCTACGTTATCTGTACACTCGGACACTGTGCATCTGTACACTCGGACACCTGTGCATCTGTACACTCGGACACTGTGCATCTGTACACTCTGATACTGCATCTGTACACTCGGACACCTGTGCATCTGTACACTCGGACACTGTGCATCTGTACACTCGGACACTGTGCATCTGTACACTCGGACACTGTAGATGTACACTCGGACAGTGTGTAGATGTACACTCGGACAGTGTGTAGATGTACACTCGGACAGTGTGTAGATGTACACTCGGACAGTGTGTAGATGTACACTCGGACACTGTGTAGATGTACACTCGGACAGTGTGTAGATGTACACTCGGACACTGTCTATCTCTACCTGTATGTTCTGCAGGAGTCTCCGGGGCGGACGTCGTCCTCCTCCCCCAGGCCTACGGTTCGGTCTGGGCAGCCCAGCAGCAATAGTGGATCCCCCATG
>OOFH01062246.1:0-11737 GCA_900323355.1 Merlangius merlangus | reverse complement strand
TCGCGAACTCGTTCATGAACATTAAACACTCATTTAAACATTTAAACACTCAGTTTACTAGCTAAATTCGATTAAACAATTAAATGCAATACAAATATAAAGTAAAAACAAGTGTTATCTAGCGATCCGTTATCTGTATTATGTCATTTCGTCTTTGGCAACATGAGCGCGAATGTTTTTTGAAACCTGCTTTATACACTCAGTTTACTAGCTAAATTCGATTAAACAATTAAGTACAATACAAATATAAAGTAAAAACAAGTGTTATCTAGCGATCTGTTATCTGTATAACGTTATTTCGTCTTTGGCAACATGAGCGGGAATGTTTTTTGAAACCTGCCTGGCAACGGACAACCCCTTACGTATTCAGTTGTTCGTTGCCTGGCAACGGACAATGATTACGTAACCCGGTACAAATTTGGCAGCCGGTGTCACGTTAAAATTGTACCGGGGGCGAAAATTGTCCCGGCCTACGTCATCGTTTGTTTACATCCTGACAACCTGCCCGGCAACAGACTACGCGATGCAGAAAACATGTTTCCAAACGACGAAATAACATAATACAGATAGCGGAACGCTATCTGTATTATGATAGATAGCGATAACAATTGTTTTTACTTTAGGCCTATATTTGTATTGTATTTAATTGTTTAATCGAAACAATAAAAAAATTTGCCCGCGAAACGGCCGAACGCGTCAGATGACAAATGTTTTGCCCGCGAAACGGGCGATCGCGTCAACAAACGATGACGTAGGCCGGTACAATTTTCGCCCCCGGTACAATTTTAACGTGACAGCAGTACAAATTTGGTGTGACACCTCCAGTAAAAACAATCATGATCGCAGCGCAAAACCCCACCACACCCACCCCTTGTCGGTGATTGGTTGTTATACTATTGATTTTGTTGGAGTGGTTAGAGCCTAGGTACCATTTGTCTTTGTGCACAATCTCGGAGCATAGGCTGCGTACAGAGACAGAGACCCAGTTTTTTTGACTGTCTGCTTATGGGGCGGGCAGCTAGCGGATCATGAGGAAAGATCAGATGAATGTGATAATTTATATTTCAGCGTATAATCGCAGATACCATCTTTAATGAAAGTCTTTTAATATATTGAGTGAGTGAGTGTATGTATATTGTTTCAGTGTTTATAGTGTTGGCGTAGACATGGTACAGTGCTTCGTTCCTGATTGCAATCACCGCTTAGGTGTTAGGAGTGTGTTGGTAGATGGACACGGTAGATGGATTTTTAAGGTAATAATAACGTTACTAGTTTTTAATACACATGATTTCAGTTACCTCTTCCACCTTCTTCGTTATATATTTTTTAACGTTATGTATTCATAGCCTTTATCCTAGCCAAATAACTGTATAGCACTGCTATATCATATGTAGCACTAGCATATAGCAGACATGCCGAATAAAGCATGTTTTTCTGAAAACTTTTATTTAACTTGTGGCTTCTACAGGAGCATATACCATTGTTTCACAATCTCTTGGCGCATGGTAAGTATACTTTGGAGGGTGACGAAATAATGGCTTTTAATCAAAACCTCTATGCAGAATATGAATGTGATTTCCGTAACCACAATAAGATCTTTTCAGGTGTGTTGCATTAACGCTTATTCAGCAGACAATGGCATGCCTTTAACCTGTAGAAGTAGGTAACATTCTTAATATTGTCCTGCTTAAAGAAGACTGCATTGCTTAGCTATATCTGCACTGTGTATTACTTTAAAAAAAAAAAAAGGCGATGTCACCGATATTTTCAATGATACTGCCTATCCAAAGAAATTGGATCATTAACAAGCTGTATATTTTTGTAACCAAAATATCCCATATCTCTGAATCTTCGCTCTGGGATTATTAAGTCAGTAGTATTGAATGGAGTGAGTGCTACCTGTGGAGCTTGTGAGGTTAAAGGTGAGGGAAGCAGCTCCTGTGATATAGGCAGTCAGGTTTCTCATGGATCCGTCCACCTGGAAGCTGAAGGTGTCTGGCTTCCCTGGCTTCCTTATAGCCTGGATCAGCGTGACCTGCCATTGTGAGAACAACAGAACAGGTGTTCAGCTCAACACACTACTCATCAGGTCAACTACTGAATGGAATACAGTTCAGTATGAAGTTCCGCACATAGTAGAAACCTTCATGTGTAGGCTTCATTGTGCGAGTGTGCTAGCTAAAGCCTCCACATGCTGCAATGCAAGGTGTTCAAGTGTCTACTTCCAAGTGGTTTGAAACATGTTTGTTTGTACTGCAGGTTGTGCTGGTAGTATAGCAGGTTGATAGGTAACTGAACTGCCAAAGGATGCAAGGTTGTTCCAAAACCTTACTAGGTTGCAAACATACAATTGATTTCTGTTAAAATCGATTGTATGTAAATGTAGCTAGGTTGCCAGAATAGCAACCACTGCTTGGCAGGTTATGTTTATGCTGCAGTTTGTTTGGTTTCTGTTGTACCCCAGCCAAGTTGTGTTCGTGCCGCAGGTTTCTAGGTTACGATCGTACCACAGCGGGGGCTGAAGAGTCTTCTATTACGCTAGTGGCCAGGGTCAGGTCTGACTTGGTGACCTCTATGGCCTGTCCTCCAGAGGCCTGAGCCAGCTCCCGGTACAGCTGGGCATCTAATTGGCTCATGACCCGCAGAGTCCCGCCCTGAGCCTCACGGCGGCGCCGTCGACTGGCCGTTACATCTGTCAACATGAAGGTCACCTGGAAGTGGGAACAATATGAAAAAGTACAGTCTTGGAGATGGACAATCAACAGTGCTTTCCCCATGCAACCACAGATGAACCACCCCGAAGGAGACACAGAACAGGACAGACAGACAGACTTACCACAGACTTGGAGCTCTCTATGAGGGCAGTGATGGCACCCTTTAGGTGTGCGTCTTTGGCAGGAGCGTCAGTGAAGACGAAGATCTCAGAGGAGGGTGGAGCTGCCGCCAGGGCCAGCTGGTCGCAGAGACAGGAACCAGACACGGACCAATGGAAACATGTTAGAAGGTAGTTGGCATGCCTCACAGACCATCCGATGCTCAAGATGCAGAAGAAAGGAACATTAATGAAAGATCAATGAAGACGTCAAAAGACGCAACAAGGAACTTGTTTCCAACAGCTCCATCAAATTTTCTTCTCGCTACTTGATTTATTCTTTACGGGACACTGCCGAGACTCTAGTGACAGCATGAATGAACTGCTTTTGCCTTTTTAGTCCTAAAAACTATTCAGTGTTCAGTCAGTATTTGTTCCCATTATCAGTAGGAATGCACCAAGCAAACCTTTCTTGGCTGATACTGCTTCCATAAACAGTGGGGGTTTTAAAACATTAGCACACTAGATGTATTGGTAGATGCCCTTTTTACAGCATCTACCAATACATTTGGACCGTGTACATGGCAAGCTGATATTTCAACTAACAATTGCAAACCTAACAGTTAGATATTTGTCTTAATATCTCTAATGGATTGGGTGTGTCCACACCAGAATGTTTTTTTTTGCACCCCAATGTCTGCAGTCTATCTATACGCTGTGGCAACATGGCCCAGGCCAATTAAGGACATGCAGAGCACCTGTGGAACAGGTGGAGAAGCAGGGCTTAAATAGCCTGCTTCTCCACTCATTCAGGGCTCTCCCAGCCATGGAGCTCCTGTACAGAGAGACAGGTCCTCGTGGGTGACGGGATTCTCCCCACGGGGGATAGGCCCTTCGATTCCTCCCAGGTTTTTTCATTGTATTATTTTCAGTATGAGACTTGTTTGATTTTGGATTAAACATGCCTTTTGGCTTTTGCCCAGCAAAGTTGTGTCCTGTTTCGGGAGGTGGTAGTTTGCTCACCGTGCCGTATTACATTTAATATACGAGTCCCACCTGCAGTCCGGACAGGCAGAGTTCTGGTATATCTCCTCCTCCAGATGCGGTCAGCCGGTTGATGTTTGCTTTGAACACATCTGCATCTGTTGTGATGAGCAACGGGCCAAAACCTGGACATCACAAAGGTGAAGGAATATTGGTTTCATGGTTACGGTTTGTTGAAATTGGTCATACAGCCGGCCAGCCAGACAGACAACCAGACAGTGAGACAGTTAGACAGACAGATTGACAGGTAGCCAGGCAGACCAACACCCAGGCAGCCAGACAGAGACCTGGATCGTTGAAGGGGACCAGGATGTAGGCCGAGGGTTCCTCCTGTGTTCCTCTCTTGCTGTCTATGATGGAGAAGGACACCCGCTTGGCCTCGGCGATGTCATCCCTCATGCTGCCCGTGGTGTCGATGACGAAGCACAGCACAGAAGACTGGGAGAGGCCCATCAACCTGGGCCAGAGCAGAGCAGGGGAGCACAGATGTAGAACACAGCCACCTCAAGGGTCCCGGTCACCCCCAATTCAGAACAAAACCACTGGGTTAGCGGAAAGCGTCGAGCAATTTCACACACGTTCTTTTCAAACCAGCTCTGTCTTCGCTCGCTTCAGACAGCGGTCCGATCGAGCCAAAGTGAACTGAAACAAACGTGGCCTAACATGGCTGCCTGAAGCGTCAGCCGCAACGCTCCTGGTGCTGGATACTATTAGATCCAATTGAACCACTATTAACTACCTGCCTCAAGGCTTGTCGAAGGTTAGGGAAGTCTTTTTGTACAGCACCTGCCGCAATACAGACACCATGTAGAGCGCTTTACAGTAGGCAGGAATCACATTTAAAGAAAAGCATTTAAAGAGATTTAAGGGACAATCATTAAAATATTTTTTTTTACAAAAGAAACGTACAATTATAAGATTAATTAATTTATTAAGTATAAGAAGGTATATAAATAACAAAAAATGGATCAAAGTTGGAGCACTAGTTTGAAGTATATCGTATTGAGGCAGACCACAATGTTCTGAATACTTTTTACATAAGGGTGTGCTCCGGTATCTGGAGACTCCCTTAAAAACATTACATGGAAATTGAACCTTGCAAACCTATTACATAGATTATCTGATTATTAGGACTATTAGTGCTATTTAAATAACTTGCAGACTACATACGCTACAATATATTACATTTAATGTATACAGTATAATGTATATACAATAGCAATAGCAGAAGCTTTTGTCTAAAGCAACTTACAGTAAATGCATTCAACAATGAAGTCATACCTCAAAAAGTGCAAGAATCCTTTCGGTGCATAAAATAAACCAAATAAGTTCAGTGCTACATTATAGAAACCAGAGTTAGAGGCCGATAGAGAGGTAAATTGCTCGCATTTTTTCAATTGTATTTATTTGCTAGAGTTCCCCACGCCTTACCGCAGGAAGTTCTTGTCCCCCACAGCCAATCGGATGTCCTCCAGCAGCTCTACGGTGGCGTTGACGGCCAGGGCGGCGGCCTGGTGGTGCAGGGCCCCATGGGGGGATCCGGGGTCATCTTTGCTGATCCCGCCCACCGGGTCCCGCAGGCTGGTCTTGTCGAATGCCCCACCATGGCTGCACTTACCTGGTGGGGAAACGTGGTGTTGATCAGACGTGATCTGCTGGGATCAGTCTGATTGGCTCAAAATGGGTTCTGCATGGTGATGCCATGCGTGGTGACGCTCTACCCAGGTGTGCCAGGCGTTGGCCTCTCATGAGGTTCTATTGGGTCTTCCGCCTGACTGTGAGCGTGGGTTGGGTGTTTACGCCATGAAAGGGTAAGTCCTAAATGGCGTAAAAGTCTAGTGGTCGGGTACCTGCTGGCTTGGCTGAGGAGAACAGGTTGAAGTAGCCAGATGTGAGGAGTCCCTGTTGCAGAACATCTGGCAGGATGTTGTCGGTGCAGTCCCCATCGATGCAGTTCCGACAGGTTGGGACGCTCGAGCCTAGAGTGAGTTTAGGGGAATACTACAACTTTGAATGGTGCTGAACCAAAGACACATTCCTCTTTTAAGAGTCTGCTCAAGCGTGGGTATCGTTGGAATACAGGATAACGAATACATGTAAAGCCTTTTGTACCTGTAGTGTATTGCAGTCTTCCAACGCGTTGGTTGGTGGAATACCATTTGGCTTGTTTTGCAATTTATAACACTTACTATCCTCCTATGTATTTGTTGACCCAGTTTGTTTTGGCCCACGAAGACGTGTAAACGTGATGCTTTTTCAAACCCTAGCTGTGGGGCCAGGAGGGCTGCCTACCTGCCAGGTTTTCCAGCTGTTGGTCTGGCCTGATGAGGGTGCTGTACGGGGCTTTGTTCCCCAGCTCTACCCAGTTACTGTGGCTGTAGAAGTCCTGGGAGAAGAGTTAAAGATTACAGAAGGGCTCTACCAGCAAAACATGCTCGCCATACTTCGAGTCATCATCCCATCCTATCCCAACTATAATTCCTCCCCCCTTCACTCCATCTCTCCATCCTCCATGCATCCATCCACCCTCCCACTATACCACCATCTTACCAACCCCATCCACCAGCCACCCCTCCACCTACCACCAACATACCAAACCCATCCATCCACCCACCCCTCTATCTACCATCACCTGACCAGCCCCATCCATCCACCTACCCCTCCCTCCATCCATCAACCCCTCCACCTACCCCTCCCTCCGCCCACTGGCTCCTCCCTCCTTCCCTCACTCCCTCTAGCCCACCTGTAGTGTGTGACAGACGAATCCCAGGTTAAGCCTTCCAGCCACAAAGTTCTCCAGCTTCACGCTGGCCTTCACTGCAGACACGCCTGGGAAGCAGAAATGAACTGCTAGACCCGTTCCTACCACCCTTTGCATTGATGTTCTGTTGTGATTATTCCTTCAAACCAGTTGTAGGGATTTATTCGTAGTGTCTTGTAATGGCAGGAATTAATATGAATGAAATGACACTTAATGGAATCAGCGCAGTGGTTCGGTTAATACAGAAAAACACGCTTCTCAAATTTTTCCCGGATTTAGCTGGTCTGACATTTGTCTGGAGCAGTGACGTTAAATTCGGGCTCATGGGTAGTGTAGTAGATATCACGGACACAAGTAGAAGTTATGTTTTGAAGCACAGATTCTCAGTAGTTACGGTAAATATTTACACTAAATGGTTTAACATGGAGAAAAATTCTCCCCTCAACAGTTATTAATGGGTTGAATATGGGAGCAATCTGGAAGGAACCAAAATGGCACACAGATTATTCTGACACCCTCCTCTAGCCCTGCTACTTCCTGCCCCTATACCTGCTGTTATGACATCACGTCCTCCCTGGAACTCCTCGTCGTCGAAGTGGACCCTTTCATCCAGTGCCAGCGCCACGTCTATCGCGGCGTTGCTCAGGTATATGTTGGTGATGGCCGTCTGGAACATGACGGTTGAGAGGAGCGTGGATCCGCTCGTGGAGCACGCCCGCTGCACCTCGGAGCTCGTCAAGCTGTCGTCTATCTGAGGAGTGGGAAAACTAGAGACTCAGGAGGGGAAAAACTACAAACTCAGGAGCGGGTAAACTACAAACTGGGGAGCGGGTAAACTACTAACTGAGGAGTGGGTAAACTACTAACTGAGGGGCGGGAAAATAACAAACTGGAGATCCGATAAACTAAAAACTGAGAACAGAGAGCTACAAAGTACAAAGTAAACTAGGGGAGTAGAATATAAAATAAAAAAGAAATAAAAGTAATGATGGGAACTGCAGACCAAGAGAACCCTAAGAGTCAGGGCCCTATACATATACTGTATTTAGTCATTGCTAAGATGAAACCCCATTTATCATTTCACAATCTGGAAAAAGTAATGCACGCTTTCATCACGGCTGGATAACTGCAACTCCCTTTACCTAGGACTCCCTCAATCACTCCTCTTGTGCCTTCAGCTGGTCCAGAACTCTGCAGCAAGCCTGCTGACTGGATCCAGAAAGCGGGATCATATTACCCCCACCCTAGCATCCCTCCACTGGTTGCCCATCCAGCACAGAATCATCATCATCATTTTAAAACCCTACTTATGGTTTTTAAAGTCCTTAATGGCCTGGCCCCGCCCTACATTACAGAGCTCATCCACCACCACTTAGCTCCCAGGCCCCTTAGATCATGTAGCATTGGTCTCCTGTACGTTCCACTCGCTAGATTAAAACAGAAAGGTGACAGAGCTTTGGCTGTGGCTGCCCGCCGCCTTTGTAACCATTTTTAAATCTAGGCTCAAAACACACCTCTTCTCCCTGGCCTTTCCTCCTCTTTTATGATATAAGATTGTTATTTTTATGTTTTTCATTTACTCTCTATGTACGTGGTGTGTTCTTTTATATGCCTCTGCACCATATACGGCACTTTGGCCAGTGAAAACTGTTTTTAAATGTGCCTTATAAATATTTTTTTCTTACTTACTTACTATATATTATGATTTAATATGAATATAAAAACGATAAATGGAAATCAGTTCAGAAATGGAAACGTATTATTGTTTTTAACTCAGAAAAACTGCAGCTCCCCTGTTTCCTTGTATTTGTTTACAGGCCAGTCTTTCTCTCTCTACTATGGCGGGAACAGGTTGAAGCAGTCAATGCGGCGTCTGTTCTGTATGTACTGTATATATGTCTATGGTGAAGACCCTCGGCTCCCATAAGAATACCCACCGTCAGGCTGAAGTCTCGGCCCTCTGCGGAGGCCAATGCACGACACACCTCGGCTGACTTGTAGAGCAACGCCCTCTGTGTAATCTCAAGGTGAGTGGAGGAATCTCCCACCAAAGAGAAGAGAGGCTGGAAGCAGAGCGCTGAGGACCACAGGAAGGAGAAGAACACCAGTGGGGGAATAAGGGCCCGTGTGTGTGTGGAAGTCATGATGAAGGAGGAGGAGGTGGGCTGGAGACGGAGAGAGCCTTTAGTGGAAGGTACCACAGTGTCCCGTTCGGGGGATTTCCAAAACTATCCAGGCGGGAGATCCGTTGGCCTTTCGGGATCTGAACCGCTGTGTTCAGCTGAGAGTAACAAACCAACCAATCACATGGCAGGTGAATCACCATCAACCAGGCGTAACGAACTAGAGTGGCTACACCTGCGGAGAGAGAGAGACAGCCAGAGAGAAACATAACACAGACCAGTACTGTAAAAAGTGGCCAACAAATAAATGAAATATCGGTCAATATATCTATTTTTATTAATTGATTAGAAAATATAATACATTTTATAATCTTGTATATTCTTATCAAATAGGTACATATGTTACAGAACATAACTGGATTATTTTATGTAAATGAACTCACCTAATACATTAATAAAAAAAATCTTATATTGTTGCTTATATTCAAACGACCAGCACCCCAGCATTATTCAGGGTAAGGAAGCCTAATGCTCAGAGGTGTCAAAAGTATTCACATTCGTTACTTAAGTATAAGTATAGATACTAGGGTATAGGGTATCTGTAGAAGTTGAAGTATCAACTCAAGCTTTTTACTTAAGTAAAAGTATAAAAGTACTGGTTTCAAAACTACTTAAAGTATTAAAGTAAAAGTAATGTAAGGGGGAAAAAAATGCCATTAAGGACAAAAGCTTAGGCCGCACCACAGGGGCCTATTGAATTAGAATTAGAATCAGCTTCTTGGCCAAGTATGCTCACACATACAAGGTATTCGGTCTCTGCATTTATCCCATCCGTGAATTTGTAACACACACACAGCACACTGCTATAGCACACTGCCCCACTTTCCCCCCATTATTTTTTTCTAAAGGCAATTTAATGACTATAATGTTAATGTAGAAAAAATTGGGATTCACCTGTTTCAGACACATTTATGCCCATTGAAAATGAACGCATATTAGTACAATGCAAATACATTAAAGAACCATATATGTGTACTACGGAGCATTGTGTTTCATGGAGTGGAAGATATGATGAATAGTTCCTAGTAAGTATTGTAATGGTGCAAAAAGTCATACATAAGTCTGCTATTTCCTAGCTGGAATGTGGCGCGATTTGTGTCATGTCAGAAAATGTAGACTGGCCATGGTCATGTGCAGGTGTGATGGATTGCATATAAACCAATAGGGTGTCAGAATGATTTAAATGTTTCTTTTCTCATCCAACCACAATCAAAATAGGAGTAACAAGGTCATTTTTAAATAGTAAGGAGTAGAAAGTACAGATAAGTGTGTGAAAATGTAAGGAGTAGAAGTAAAAAGTAGGCTGAAAATATTTACTCCAGTAAAGTATAGATACCCAAAATTTCTACTTAAGTAAGGTAACAAAGTATTTGTACCTCGTTACTTGACACCTCTGCTAATGCTGTAGTGAGTTGCTGAGCGATCAACTAAACTTACCTTGAAGTTCTTCTTCTGTGGTGCTGATTTGGTCCTGTCACCGTAATGTATTTTAAGTGTCCGAGGAACGGACCAACCGAGACCTGTCTGTTCAAGAGGTGTACGAGGTACAGACTGGCCTCAGGTGAGTTTGTGTGTCCAGTTTTGAGAGAGAGAGAGAGAGAGAGAGAGAGAGAGAGAGAGAGAGAGAGAGAGAGAGAGAGAGAGAGAGAGAGAGAGAGAGAGAGAGAGAGAGAGATAAAGAGAGATAAAGAGAGTATGTGAGAGACAATGAGGTGCGTGTTTGCTTTCTGAGTGTGGGTCATGGTTGACAACCAGCCCCATGTCACAACCATTTTCAGGCCTTAGTGATTTTTCTATTTACCTATATGTTTTTTAAATAAATGGTATTCAAATATTAACAATTGTGTTATTTTTGTGCTATTTTTAAATATAAATCAATATCAATGTGATCATTTTAAAATACCCATAACTAATGCTTAATATGTAAACGTTTTGCTAATGATGTTAATCGTCGATAATAATGTCCTTTTTTCTACAAAAAGCTGTTTGACTATCATTTTGTTTTATAGAGCCGTCAACCACTATTGAGGACAAAAGGTGTAAGTGGTATTATCTGATTATTAACTGATTGGCCACTTTTAACTGGTTGGAACTAGCCGGCTTTATGGGGGGGGGGACAACCAGGACATTTTGGAATGCTAACTGGCAAGCTCACTGAAACTCTTAAATGGGGAAGTGACAGAGAAATATCTGTTAGGGCAAATAACACCCCTCTCTGTCTTCATTACTAAGACCAAAAGAAAACAATCATTCCATTTAGTTATACCACTTTAATATTAACTTAAACAATGACAAGTTTTTGGTTACCTTCATAGTTTAGGGACAAGGTCTAGCTATTTGTTTAGTCTTTTCTTCTTTTTATGGAGACGTCGGATATGGGTGGAAGTTTGAATATTTGGGGTGCCATTGCCCACCGTGCGCATGCCTTTCGGCATCCATCAGTTGGAGGGAATGATATCTAAGATAAGATAAGACTTTATTGGAATATATTAAATGGACTGATAATAAAATGCTCATCAACCGCAGCTAGTACATATGTATCACCTTTATACAACGTGAATTGTCACACAAAAACACACACAAAAACATGCACACAACGTACACACATGTACGAACACACACCAAAACACACAAATAGTTTCCCGTGAGAAGCATTCCACTTGTGAATCAAAGTGTGCACACCCTGGTTGTCACGACTTGACGCAGGGACAGGGACTCAGAAGCAAAACTCAAAAGACGGCAGTATGTTTAAACAAAAAACGCTCTCATGGAGGATACAAAACTGTAACAAAAGGTGCTCGCTAAGTAGGATAAAAAACACAATTAAACGCAGTAGTATCTGCAAGTATCTGGGCACAAAAACAAACTAATACTAAGGCTTGACAATACCCATGGGACGCAAGACGAACTGAAATTAGACAAAGGGAATCAAGGGCT
>OOFH01062237.1:4811-15831 GCA_900323355.1 Merlangius merlangus | reverse complement strand
TTGCGCGAGAAAGAGAATATATAACAGAATGCCTTTTTTGATCTTCGAAGGCAAAACTTTTCACTGTGAGTTTTTTACAAAACTGTAAGACAAATGCTTTCTCGCCAAACTGGTCGCTACAAAGCATATTTGATATTATACTTTGTAGTCGTGTCTCCATTCCTAGAACATGTTCGAGAAAATAATGGGGATTTTCTCACATGTCTATTGGGCTGTGATTCTAGTTTCATTCCGTTAGAAACAATTGATGAGTTTTTCATTATTGTTTCAATGTCCAAACATAAGCTGGCTGTCCTGAAAGGTAAAACGTAGACTGTTTTGAACGGATACGCTGTATGTAGGAACTTACTGTTCACAGGTATTGCCTTGAGATTAATGCTGTTCTGTGGTCCAGGTATTCTGTTCACAAATGACAAATCCACAATACAGCATTTCTTTCAGCAACATTTTCTGGTACATGGTACATCAAGTCGGTCATTTGAAATCGATAATCTCAAATCTTAGATCTCTTCTCCATGGTAACACTACTGAGAATAAGCATTCACTATGTTGCGTGTGGTATATAGCTAAAGAGGTTGTGTCACTGAAATGTAAAGTGAGAGATGTAATGATGTAAATGACTTCCTGTTTGCCAGCAGGTTGAAAAGATAGTCAAAACGAATAACACTGAAGCCATGTTTAAAGAGTAACCATAGGGACCATCATCATCAAGTGTGCCATTCTTCATTCTTCGTCACAGAAAAAAACGTCATATTTGTCTGTATTCCAGATTAATAAAGGTGAACAGTACTTTGTTCCTTTTACATTAAAAGAGACCCTTCAAATAGAATGATATATGAATAATTGATTCCACAGATTTCCCTTGAATAAGAAATCAATAAATTGCTGATTTGCGTTAATCTGGATGTTTCTGTTTTTATGATGTTGTCATTCATGGATTTCTAATAATAAGGTATATTTAACAATAATGAACATTTAGCAAAATAGATACTGAAGAGAGCCTGTGGCTCATTTTTTCTTATTTTGTGTGTTCTAGTCTCAGACTATTAAATTATTTATGTCAGGCTAATGAATACTTATTATGCTATTAGTTATATATGTCTGTATAACTTGATTATTTACAGGTTGAGGGTAATTCACATTTTTTAACTGGCCATTGGCCAAAACGGTGAAACTTACCCTCCTTTGTCGGACCCTCTCCACTTCTGAATGTATCAGTCTAAGGTTTCACCACGACATTGGAGATAGTATGTAGCTAATTGCCTCGGCATTAATAATTAATTTAATCGGCGGTAATAGGAATGTTAACTTACACCACTCAGTGGTGAGCATTAATTAAACTTAGCCGAATTTGTTTTATGACAGTTGACTAGTGAGCGCTGTCTAGGAAACACCATTCGAATGAGAGAGAGTAGAAACACTTTCCAAAAAAGTATTGTCTGCGGGTCATTTGTTTGAACCTGCCGCCCCGCTCGGTCGTGCGGGACCACGGTAGGGGCCCGCCACCAGGGGACTCTCAAAATCACCCCAACTCGTGGCACCTGTTACACTGAGAGGCAGGACGCGAGGCCACGGCGTCACGGTATCGCTTATCGCGTCTGTTCTCCATCCTCATGACTTCCACAACTAGGAGACAGCGTTGGACCCCCCGTCTCTTATGAGAGGTGATCAAAGACTAATTAATCGAAGAAATAAGTCGAGTCCGGTCGAGGTAAGGAACGTCTCTGGGAAATACGAAACTTGTAGCTGCTGCTTCGCGTGTCGGTTGTCTTCCTCGTTGTAGATGGGAGGCTCAGGCTAGATGTGGACTTATTTTTGTCAACATTATTGATCCACGTTTCAGGATGGAGAGTTTCGTTTTTCTAGGAAAGGAAAGGATTTTAGAAAGTGATGCTTGTGAAATTCGGATTCGTTTTTTAATGTTTCTGGTTTCTTCTTCAGGGTTGATCGCGCTGTTTTGATCATATTGTCGCCTACAGTGTTTTCCTCTTTCAAAATGCTGTCACTAAACTTGAATGTGTCTTGTGTGCCCGTTTGTATTTACATTCAGTGCAGGCAAAGTATCGCATTTCCTCACCTTTGGACTGAATAGCGATAAACTCCTGTCAGAAAATCTCGACTTTAAGAATCTTAAACTCTATAACATGACTCATGTTTGCCATACAACCTGTTCTATGGGTTATTATTACTGTAGTGACAAATAGGGCTAGTTCCCTAAAAGTCCCTTAACGATTATGTGTTGTTCATTGAGACGTAGCCTACTCAACAGTTGTCTCGTTTGAATCACAAGTCTATTGTTTCTTGGATCAATTATGAAGGAGGTTGGCTGGAGACCAGAGTAAATTAATTATGTGCCAATAAGAGTCTCTAAACAGTGATTACTTGAGTATATGCGGTTGTTCGCATAGCAAGCATATCCTGTTTCTCAACCATCCACCTTCCAAAGAAATTGGTTACTTCAGTAACAGGGCTTTAAACGGGAATACTGAAGTTGGCTTAGGTTGGATGCTAAGATGCAGGGGTGAAAAATCTGTCCTTTTTTTTATTGACGTTCATTTTTTGAGGGGGATTTCTTAAGCAAATATTAAAACTTTTACATTGCTAATCTCCTGTTAACTCTGGTAGGCCTATAGGCTATTATCTTACCAACTTTATTGTCAACTCTTTCCAAGAGCTCAACAAACAGGTTTCGGCTGTTGAATCAAAATGTTCTCATTAACACATTTGCTCATTGTAGGCAACATTTTGATTTAAGCCCTGTAATATAAGTAATTTGAAGTAATGACACACTTTGTTTAACTTGCTGGAGGACTTTATCTTGTTTTTCTTCTTCTACCATATGCTTACTTTCACATGGATACGTGTTTCAAGGTTCTCGTAAAGGCCTGCACCCTTAGGTCTTCCATTTTCAGCCATGGGAGTTGTACGTTGAGCCTTCATTGCATTGGTCACCTGCTGACACGTAGCTTGCGCAGGGCAGTGGCAGGTAAACGGAGGTGTGTTTCTCCCCACAACCTTTTCCTGTTGGACTGCATTCTAGAGGGGGAAGGCGTGGAAGTCAGATAGACGTGTTTGGGAAGGGCCAAATAGCCGCTGTGTCAGACCAGTTTGAGGTATTTAAACACTTGGCAGAGTCTGTCGTTCTCCGCAGGTAAACGGCTGAGGGACGCCTTTTCAAAGTCAAATGTAAGAAAATGAAGCGAGTGTATACTTTACTGAAAATGCTTTCTGCCTTGTCTCAACAGTCTTCAGTGCATCGGCCCATTCTGCAGCATGCGTCTGTTTTTTCGACGGCGTGTGTCCCCCATTAAGTTGGCGCTGCTCGGGGGAGGGCTGTTCATGGTGGTGCTGGTGGTTCTCCAGTGGGACGTGAGCTCGGCTCCCACCCAGGACCGCTGGCTCCGGGACCTGGTGGATAAGAGGGACCAAGTCCTGGGCATGGTGCAGGAGGCGGTCAACAACCTGGGCTTCCAGATCAGGGCTCCGGTGCACCCCAGCATGGCGCCCCAGCCCACCCAGAACGTCCGCTGCCCGTCCGGGTTCTACAGCCAGGCTGATCTCCGGCCTGTCCTGGAGAGGCCCCCGCAGGACCCAAAGGGATTCGGGGCTGACGGCAAGGCGTTCGTGAAGGACACCATGACTAAAGAGGAGGAGAAGGAGAAGGCGGAGGGCCAGACGCGCCACTGTTTTAACCAGTTTGCCAGTGACCGCATCTCGCTCAGCCGTAGCCTCGGAGAGGACACCAGGCCTTCAGAGTACGCTCCATGTTTTGTGTTGTATTGCTGAGCTTCCTGGTGGCTGACTGTTGCCACAGCTCTGTTGTGCCACTGTCCCGCCCCCTTCACATGCACACTAGTCCATATCCACTCCGTAGTTAATGTTTGAGCATATCCAAATATAATTTATTGACCCAATGCGTATACTTCATCTTTGTGACAGTATTTAAGCCTCAATTAGAATAAATGTTTGGCCAGGTCTTGTGTGAGGAATGCTGTGACATTTCAACCACGGCACTGTCTCAACATAAAGGCAATCATTTCATGATTTAATTTCTAAACCATGCCTTAAATTACTACAAGCATAAGAACATGCCAATGCTCCATATGCTTCCAAAACGGAGGCGGTCATTGCATTGTGACGTTGTGTGATGTACAAGCCCAAATTCAATAGTCTAATTAGTTTCTATCTGCCCAAGAATATATTGTCACTGAGTTAATGAATGAATTTATTTATTTAATAATTAACTCAGTAACCTTATTGTTCTCTCACTGTTTAACCATTTCCTTTGTCAGAGGTGTCAATTGGCCAGGTGGTTTCCTGTATCTGTAGTTCTGTATGCTTAGGGTTGAGCTATATTTGTCTGAAAGCGAAACTGTGCAAACAGTTGATTTTCCCTTTCAGTGCTCCTGTGGTACTTGGTCGCTTCCTCAATAACGCATCGAAATAATTTGAGTACATTGTACTTAAAGAGTAAACGATTCTATCATCTTATGTTCTAATTGCTTGTAAAACATTCCACAATGTTTATAATGAAAGCCACAAGACTTTCATTCAACGTATCCAAATATTTTTTGTCCAGGTGCGTGGAGCATAAGTTCCGTCGGTGCCCACCGTTGCCAACCACCAGTGTGATCATAGTGTTCCACAACGAGGCCTGGTCCACCCTTCTCAGAACCGTGTACAGCGTCCTGCACACCTCCCCCGCAAGCCTGCTCACCGAGATCATCATGGTGGACGACGCCAGCACTGCAGGTGTGTGTGTGTGTGTGTGTGTGTGTGTGTGTGTGTGGGTGTGGGTGTGTGTGGGTGTGTGTGTAAACCATTGCCTTTGACGCCATCTTAATGAGAAATTGTCTCCTCCTCGGACTGATGCTTGATGTATAGATGCATATAATGAAACTTTATAGACAAGTAGTAAAGTAGATATATCTACAGACCTTTTTTAGAGAGCAGACTGATTCTGTAAATCCCTGTGCCCCTGGTGGCCGTGCAGAAGTAAAGGGGTTTGTTGTTTAGCACTGCCATTCATCCCCCCTCCCATTGTACCTGATGAAGAGGCTGTGCAGGATTCTCGTACCTGGTTTCCGATGGGTTTCTGCGATAGTGGTTCTACAGGATACTAACTATGCCGTCTCTCCTAGAGCACCTGAAGAGCCAGCTGGACGAATACGTGCGCCAGCTGAAGATAGTCCGTGTGTTGAGGCAGCGCGAGAGGAAAGGCCTGATCACCGCCAGGCTTCTAGGTGCCAGCGAGGCCAAGGGTGAAGTTCTGACCTTCCTAGACGCACACTGTAAGGAAATCCCCCAGTACAAATCAATGCACACACGAGGACACATGGCTTACGTGTACATGTTCATGTTGTCATTGCAGTATCTGTGGAATGGGGACTTGAATGAGTTATAAATCTGGTTTGTTTTGAAGTTGGTTCACGTCATGGTTTTCCCTTCCTGTGTAAACAGCGCTGCGTCCAACCATTTCCTTCAGGCTAGGGGTCAAGGTCATGCATGCACTCTGTTATTTTTCTTGTTACCTGTGTGTTTATTGAGCCTTTCTACTGCTGTTTTCTGGGATCTACTTCAAGTCTGTTGGGCTCAACATTTATATATATAAAAGATTAGAGGCCAGGGGAAGTTATATTATACGTTCAAAATAAAAGGGGAACCAAAACAACCATTAGCCAAATTGGATGTTTGTTGGTTTTATAATTTGTCTACTCCGTCCTTGGTCTCCCCAAGCGGTTGATGGTGCACTGCCATGTGTGAACCTGAGGGAGGTCTAAGCTTCTGCCCATCTCCATAGGTGAGTGTTTCCACGGCTGGCTGGAGCCCCTGCTTGCCCGCATAGTGGAGGAGCCCACAGCGGTGGTCAGTCCAGAGATAACGTCCATCGACATGAACTCCTTCAGTTTCCATAAGCCTGTGGCCAACGCTCGCTCCTACAACCGAGGCAACTTCGACTGGAGCCTCTCCTTCGGCTGGGAGAGCATCCCGGAAGACGCCAAGAAGAAACGTCTGGACGAAACCTATCCTATTAAGTAAGTGTCCGCCAAGGGTGCGGCTCCCCACTTTACGATGAGAAGGCTACACGCGTTGCTTTGTTATTGGGGTTGGTTTCTACCCTGGGAATCCAGAGTTCTCGTGAGAACACAATTTTTGAATTTGCTACTCTGGATTCCTCTGGATCTGAACATTAACAACCAATCACATGGGCGTATTTGACATAGGCGGGCCAGAAGCGAGCTAAACAGATGACAACAGCGCTGCTACGGAATCAGTCAGTAAACATTGCAAGATGGCTATGGATGAACACCAGTTGTTTTGAAACGGCTTTGGCCGGTACAATAAAAGAGTTATACTTGGCTTTTCCACTAAAAAAGGAACAGAAAACGGTGCTCAAAGCTTGCTAGTTTGTTTCCTTTTTTTTAAATTAATGTATTCATGATTAAATGTCCAATCAGGGTACTGCTTTTCATATTCATCCAATGTTCTCTTTCTCAGGACACCTGCTTTTGCTGGAGGTCTATTCTCCATTTCTCAGGAGTATTTTGAACACATTGGAACGTACGATGACAAGATGGAGATCTGGGGTGGAGAGAATGTGGAAATGTCATTTAGGGTTGGTTTATTTTGCATAATCCATCTTAATACCACACCCACGGCTTGATCAATTATCATTCTTAATTCCAACACCCTAAACTCCTCGTTTTACCTTTTTATAAAATAACCAACGGCTATTGTCATTCATATTACAAACCAACCAGAATATTCAACTGCCATTGTTTCTATGCATTGTAATTTTAATCTGTCCCAAACCGTTTTCCCCAGGTTTGGCAGTGTGGAGGCCAGCTTGAGATCATCCCTTGCTCGGTTGTGGGCCATGTCTTTCGCTCCAAGAGCCCCCACACCTTCCCCAAGGGCACAGAGGTCATCACCCGCAACCAGGTGCGCCTGGCAGAGGTCTGGATGGACAGCTACAAAGAAATCTTCTACCGCCGCAACGGGAATGCTGCAAAGATGGCCAGAAACGTTAGTGATTATCTAAAAAAATGCTAATGTGAACACATCTTGGGAAACACAAGTATTGTGATCTTAACTGGTCATCTTGATTATCCCATTGAGCTAGTTGTTCAGGGATGATTTTGTTTTGGGATTACAAAGTTACAGGGTTTACATCTAATATCCTCCACTCTCCTATATGGTTTGTCACAAGGCTGTCAGTCCTAGCATTTTTAAATGTCTATTTTACAGAACAATTATGGAGACATCTCTGATCGATTGAAACTGAGAGAGAGGCTTCAATGTAAAAACTTCACATGGCTTTTGGAAAACATCTACCCAGAGATTTTTTTGCCAGACCTACACCCGAAAAAGTTTGGAGCGGTAAGTCATGGTCTTTTCAACACAATGTTCAGGTCTCCCTTGGGATGATATAAACTGATTTTTTTTTTTTTTGATAGATGCGAAATGCTGGATCGCTTTCATGCCTGGATGCAGGAGAAAGCAACAAGGGTGGAAAACCAGTCATTATGTATACCTGTCACAACATGGGCGGCAACCAGGTATTGTATTAATAATTGTGTCACCTAAGTCCAAAAAGTCTGTCTGTAAAAGAGGTGGGGCTTTGAGCCATTCAGATCTGTGATATTGGCCTACTTGAACCATACCAGTGATTCATATTTGCTTAACAACTCTTTGTCCCTCAGGCAGTGGTGTTCAGTCACATCAGGTGACGGACGGCCTGAAGTGCCCTGATCATGTGTTTCTTCCTTTTGTAGTACTTTGAATATACGTCTTCTAACGAGCTGCGGCACAACATTGGAGAACAGTTGTGTCTCCACGCCGCGCCCGCGGGTAAGGCCATCACTCTGGAAGTCTGCCAGCGCAAAGGAAAAGGCACCAGTATCTCTCCTCATCAGGAGTGGGAGTTTACAGAGGTGAGGACACACTGGAGTGATGTGGACCTACCAGGTTGTTTCCCCCCTATTTTTGGATCCAGAAGGCAAACGATGCTATGGCAGACCTTCTGGGGGGAGATGACAGAGTACCTTGCCTTGGAAACAGAAAACTTGAAAGGGGCTTGTGCCTTGTGTCCTGTTTGATTATGGCTGTATCTTATTGAAGGGTGACCGATTTGCCTTGAGAGGATGAGGGATTCAGAAGGGATTTTTTGTCTCATTTATCCATTGATCCAAGGTATTGATTTGAGACCTTCAGAAAAATGTTCTGCGAACACCCAGAACGGGATGGACAGCTTGTCCTAATGGGCAAAGTTCTCTAGTAATGGCTGAGCAATTACACCCTTAATATCTAAGGCCTCAAGCAACTTGATTTGGTCGGAACCTAAAAGTGAAATACCGCATTTGCTCTCCAAGAGTGGAGCTAGTCCATTATCTGATTTTTAGATAACTATTAAGTCCGATCTGTGATACTTTTTCTCCCAAGCCATGACTAGAGAGGTATTAACATTTGTTGTTTTTCCTCTATCCCGCAGGGAAGCGTCCTGAGGAACCCAAGTAGTGGCCAGTGTTTAGGGCTCAAAGGCAGTGAGCTTAAGATGGAGGAGTGTGACGAGGCCAACGTCCACCAGCGCTGGGAGTTCAGTTGACCTGTCTCCCGGCCAACCACTGACCTGTGGCCCACAGTGTCACTCTGAACATCGAGGGGTCATGAACTCGTGCTTTCAGCACGTATGATGTATCCTGCTGTAGATCCTGGGCCAGTCCCCAGTGGGAACTCTGAAGATGGACCGGGATGGAAGGGCTCTGTAAATCATCCAAGGGCGACCTTTGATTTTAAATGTATTTATGGTGGAAACTATGAGCGAATGATGGAAGGACAATTGGAAGAGGGTTTCTTGGTACTGACAACAGACCTTCCACGCACAACGTGGCGCATAAGACAACTGTCAGGGTGCCTATTTCACACTCCAGCTTTGAAAATCAAAGTATATACATACTTTGACCGACGATGAATGTTTGATTCTGTGCTGCAGTGACAATGGGAATGTTTTGCCAAAGGGAATGATTTTTTTTTATAAATGTATATTAACTTAAATCATTTTTATTTATATGGTATATTAATTTTATTTCTGATCAATTGCCAGCTTCATATTTATGTGTCGCTTTCGTGTTTTTCCTTGAATGGTTCATCAAAACATTTCGACCTGCATAACATCCGCTGATGACATCACTCTTGTTCAGAATTTGATAGATTCTAGATTGGTTTGATTATGAAGGATAAATTAACCTTGTTTGATGATTCAGGGTTGCGGATTGACAATTATGAATGACAAATGTAAGTGAAGGCTTCATGTGAAAAGGTAACATGGTGCAGGCTTAAAGAAGGTTTTTTTTAACATCAATGTTGATGGGACTAATGTGTTTGACATATGACAATAAAAATGTCTACAAGGCTTCACTAGGCTGTAATGCTGCATGTAGGCCTGCCTTCGCTAACACGCGGTTTATGATTTAACCGACGAGTTAATATTTCACCAAATATAGGGCCACTGTTTGTCCAAGGCTGGACCATCCAGGATGTCAATTTTAAACAATGTATATTAGGCGGTTGTAAATCAAAACACTGTCTTTAGGTTGTATAGCCAGATACATGTTATTGCTGGGTGATGGAATATAGGTTAGGGGTTTCTACGTTTTGTGTCAGGTGGGGAACAAAAGCATTCAAGAATACATTATTTGGACTGACGATAGGGGGCAGCAATGAGTCACTGGGGTTTGTTTGTTTGTTTTACAATGGTCAGCTGGGACATTACCACAAACATCTTCTCTTAATCGAGTGGTGAAAGGGAAAATTGGTATAGGCGCAGGCAGAGTGAAGCCGGACTGTCTAGGAAAATGAGCTCTGCGCCTTTGACTCGCTCCGAGGTGTTTGGACAGCTTAGAAGGGAGCTGTATGGAGACGCTTCGTCCAATGAGGGTAGCGCCCACCTCTTCATCATATTGGGAGCCTCCGTGAGTACAACGGCATGGAGTGAAATTAATACTTGTGTTTCCTGGGTGTGATTTGACTGCAATGAAGTTTTACTGAGGCCTAGCAGAACGTAGAGGTTTTAAAATATAGTGTATTTAATCATGCACTTGGTTCTCTTTTGCCACATTAGTGACTCGAGTCAGTTCAAGTGAGTTTACAAACATACCGGATAAAGTATTTATCTTCTCTAGTCTATTCAAAGCTTTCTTTAAAATGTCCCTGTCGCCTCTCTTTAAGGACCAGATCCTGTTTATTCAACCTTAATTCCTGGATATAAACTAGAAACTTCCTTGTTCCGCCTTGTACTCCCCCTCCTACTGGGTGTTGTCTCTAAGGATTACCCAACACTACACAAACACTACCCTGCTCTTGCCCACATTGTGGCCCCTAACAGTTTAACTCATTCATTCAAACTTTGGACCCTGTTCAATAGCTGTCATGGAGGCAGCAATACAAAACAAAAAAAAGCAAACAAAGCCATTGTCAAAATAAGTTGATAAGCTATACCGTTTCAACAGGGAGATCTTGCAAAAAAGAAAATCTACCCCACACTATGGTGAGTGTTACACGTTACTATTATACCTGAAAATACCCCCTTTTAAAGTAGGCTTGTTCGTTCTATTCAGGGTTCCCACCTCAGTAGGCTGCAGAGCAGCGTAACCTTTTGACCACATGACATTCATTTCATAAGTTGTGTGACCTGCTTTCCACAGGTGGCTGTTCAGAGACGGTTTGCTCCCGGAAAACACGCACTTTGTAGGCTTTGCCCGCTCTAAATTTGGCGTAGAGGACATCAAAAAAGCATGCCTCCCTTACATGAAGGTAATGAACCCTGATCAGTTTTCTTCCTGCTCTCTCCCAAGAAACCCTGACTTATTTTCTTTGACATTTTCCGCATCCATCAGGTGGCGGGGGATGAGGGTGAGTCCCTGTCGGCCTTCTTCCGTAGAAACTCCTACCTGAGCGGCCGCTACGATGACGCGGGCTCCTTCTCCCGGCTCAACGCCCATCTGTCCTCTCTGCCGGGGGG
>OOFH01062229.1:0-13204 GCA_900323355.1 Merlangius merlangus | reverse complement strand
CCGTAACATAAACTGTATGGCCACATGGATTCTTTATTGATATTTTTCTTATAAATATCCTATTTACTGTATCATCCCCTTCACTGCTGCCATTCTTCAGTTCGCTCTTCTTGCACATATTTCAAGTCAGCACTGGAAAAACATCTAGGTTTCACATTTGTAACATCCGTTCCTTTGGTAAATGCATCAACAACAACAACAACAACAACAACAACAGCACCACCTTACAAAAAAGGCGGTTCTTCCGTCATCCATTGATCCCTCAGCCTTACCTCCTGCTGTCCTCCTGCCTTCCAGGAGCCGGAGAGGAATGGAGAGTGGGGGTTGTACTTCAGGAACTTGCCCCAGGCCATCACCTCTCTGCTGGTGCTGCTCACCACAGCCAACAACCCTGACGGTGACCCCGTTTTCTGAGCTCATAGCACAGCGGCCGAGTGCCAGTGTATCGATGGTCCATCGCAACTCGATGGAAGATGATGAGGATGATGGTTGTAAACCCAAATGTGCGTCTTTGTCTCCCATCACAGTGATGATACCTGCCTATACCCTGAACAGAGCATACTCCATATTCTTCATCACCTTCAGTGTGTTCGGTAAGCTATCAGCCCAACATTGGTTCTAGCTCTACCCTTCCAGAAACGCATGCATTAAGGGAGAGGGTGAAGAGGGGAAAAGCTGATTTTGTTATTTTCTGCATTCAAGGAACGTACTTCCTTATGAACCTGCTGACCGCCATCATATATAACCAGTTCAGGGGATACCTGATGGTGAGTCGTCACGTCCTGTTACAAACCCTTTCTGTGGAACGAGTCTTCAACTCTCAGCAGTAGCCTGTGCTCTGATGTTGGCCCGCTCTGTCTACCTGACCCCTTTGGTTCTGTCTGTCTGACCCCCTTTGTGTCTGTCTGTCTGACCCCTGTGTGTCTGTCTGTCTGACCCCCTTTGTGTCTGTCTGTCTGACCCCTGTGTGTCTGTCTGTCTGACCCCTTGTGTCTGTCTGTCTGTCTGACCCCTGTGTGTGTGTCTGTCTGACCCCTGTGTGTGTGTCTGTCTGACCCCTGTGTGTCTGTCTGTCTGACCCCTGTGGTTCTGTCTGTCTGATCCCCTGTGGTTCTGTCTGTCTGACCCCTTTGGTTCTGTCTGTCTGATCCCCTGTGTGTCTGTCTAGCTGACCCCTGTGTGTGTCTGTCCGTCTGACCCCCTGTGTTTCTTTCTGTCTGACCCCTTTGTGTGTATCTGTCTGACCCCCTGTGTGTGTGTCTGTCTGACCCCTGTGTGTGTGTCTGTCTGACTCTAGATGTCGGTGCAGACCTCCATCCTGAGGAGGCGTCTGGGGATCAGGGCGGCCTTCCAGGTGCTCCGCTGCCAGGGAACCAGCGCTGCCGTCATGTACGTATATAGACGAACGCACAGGCGTGTAGAGAGTAAATTGCGCTGGATGCAAGATAGGGCCCTTAGTCTCCACCTATGAAGTGGCACATCCTGGTGTGACTCCAAAAGGCACATAGAAACACACACACACGCACGCACGCACACACACACATGCGTGCACAAACACAAATGGACACAAGCGTGCCTCTTTTTATTTATTTCCCAGCTTTGGGTCGCTGTGCTGGGACTCACTAGCTCTGTTGTTCCCCCACAGTGAGCAGGTTCGTGTGGACACCGTGCTGGAGGTCATGTACAAGGTCAACATGAAGTCCTACTACAGAGCTGCCATCATCAAGGTCAGGGCTAACACATGGGGGCCACTGTAGTGGAGGATGTGCTGCACTTTCATAAGATTTACGTATTTTCTATTGTCGATTTTAAACTATTCTTTCTTTCTATATTGTATATCTAACCTGGTGTACTCCCTTCACCGCCATCATTCTGCACTGTTACTTCTGTAACACCACCTTCTCTTTCGCTTCCAGGAAGTGCAGAAGCATGCATCCGATGTGCACATGGATCACAAGGCCTTTGGGACGTTATTCGAACAGCTGGACAAGGACCGGGTCAAAGAGGTACAGCTGCTCCATCCCTCTCCCTCTTTAGTGTTCATCCAATGCAACAGTAGGTTCTTGGTTCTTTAGCAGACAACTTTGTTCAAAGCTACTTATAGTGAAGATTGAGATACAGGAGCAGGTAACAGAGAGGCATATTGCTCAATGCTGTCTTCAGGATGAGTATGGGCTTTGGGGTTTGAGGTGAACCAACAACCTTGGCTAGCCTGCATTGTATTTGAATTTTGATTTTTTTTTTTCTTTTGTGTGTGTGTGCATGTGTGTGTTTGTGCGCGCGCGTGTGTGTTTGTGTGCGCGTGCTCGTGCGTGTGTGTGTGTGTGTTCCCCCACAGCACCCTGCCCCACCACAGTATAACTACACTTGCCTGCAGAAGATCCAGTTTATCTTCAGTCACTACTACACGACTCTGGCCGGCAATGCAGTTGCACTTGCCAACGTCATCTGCATATGCGTAAGTTCTGTTTGCTTTGTGTGTATACGGCAATGCACCAATAAGTTCCTGAACATAACTTGTTGTTTTGTCCCAATAGACAATATTGGTGTTGAATGCCGAAAAGTCTACTACAGAGAGAAATGATTACTACTTGGAGGTCGGTCACTTTCTGACACTCTTATTCCGTTTTTAATGTACTTGGTTGATTTAATTTGTTTTTTAATTAATTAATTAATTGTTTCATGTAAATGCAATATCTCTAAATAAAATACATTTCTTACTTATTTATTTGTATTGCAGATGTCACACTCGTCTCGTGATAATAACCATTGCTTTTTCTGAACTACACACAATTAAAATCTTCACTTACAATGGGGATAATCCACAAGTATTAACCAAATGCTATGAAATATTCCGTTTTTTTTTACAATTAAAAAAAAAAAGGTTTGAATATATTATTTTGTTCCATCTTCATTTACAGGTGATCAATTGTTGCTTCATCTTCTGGTACCTGCTGGAGATGTCTCTGAAGCTTCTAGCTTTTGGCTTGAGAGGCTACCTGTCCTACCGGAATAACATCTTTGACGGCTTCCTCACAATCCTGCTAATGGTAAGACGATCTCACACCGGGACTGCCCTGTTTTCACCCTGTTATGACAAGAGCCGACACGTCCTCCTGGAGACATTTATTATCTGGCAATACTCTTTGCTGCTGTAGCAGATTATGGACCATCAGGCATGATAACGACGTAACAATGTGCTGAAAACTGTCATTGTCAATATTCTGTTATAATGTTTTAAATATGTTTCCGTCAGGTGCTGCAGATCACTATATTGATCAACTACAGTGTTCCCTTTTCCAAATGGTATGTTTCTATTTGTCATCACGCTGAATTAATTTGTGACTTGGTATAGTTTCAGGTTTGATTTAAAAACTTGCAATCACATGCGTCTGTCATCTCTCTGTCTGCCTGTTGTCTGTCTTTCTCTCTACCTGGCTGATTTTCTGACTTCCTCTCCGTCTGTCTGTCTCGCTCTGCCTGCCTGTCTGTCTCTCTGCCTGTCGTTCTGCCCCCCCAGGCAGCCCATCTCTCATGCGATGTCATTGTGGGACATGGTGCGTCTGATCAACCTGCTCATCGTCTTCCGCTTCCTGCGCATCATTCCAGACATCAAGGTACAGTCGAGACGGCTGTTGCGTTTCCCATCAGCAAACAATAGAAGCCTGTTGTGTAACCCCATCAATTCACCATTCATAGAAGTAGCTTATATACCAGTAAAATACCTCAAACGGGAAATAAGGGTTGATGTTACAAAATAAACGCAAATTTGAATGTAATTTGAACCTAAACTAAAAGTGGAACCATGACAGTTTATCATTAATTATCATTAATTATTCAGTAGATTTAGTGATAGGTCAGGTAACTTGTTTATAGAATCCTGTTGTGTGAGCCTTATACCTTCCTGATTGTTCTTCTCTGTCGGTCTCAGCTCATGAATCTCGTTGCAAGCACTCTTCTTGACCTCGTGAAGAACCTCCGCGCCTTTGCTGGGATCCTGGTGGTGAGAGTTGTCTCGCCACACTTCTCTTCAAGTTTCTTGTTTTGCTGTTGTCAACCATGATATGCTTACATAGAGAACCACCACTGCTATTCATAATCAAGGAGAAAAATCAAGTCAAGTCGTAGCCCCTGCAAAATAAAAATGTTAGTATATTTTCAGAAGCTAAAATGAAAAGGCGTCTGCTGTACTTTGTGGGGCTGTGATTGCTAGTTATACTTTAAGGACATATCAATTCAATATAATCGTTAAGGATGCACTGGTCCATAGGGCCTTTTGCCATTCATCGCCATCTAGTGGCTACATGATGCAATTGTAATTGTTTGTTTGGCTTCGTGTAATTTAATTATATTCGCCGAGACCTTTTAAATGTAAGAGTCAGATGTAGAAATAGATATCCACCTGTTTGTATCTCATCAAGTTTATATTGTAATTTTAGCGGTGGTTTGCATTTTATTTTGAGATTTTGCCTAAACCCACCTCTACCGAAACTATCTTTTCTCTACTTCACTCTATTGACATCAAACATTGACCAAGGTACTTATAAGATATTGTGCCATGGCCCTGGGGCTACCAACTGATAATGCACCAGCTGATATTCACACTTTGATAACCTTTTGATATTTTCATTCAGTAATACTTGGTTAGTCACTCTCTATTCAAGTATAGTATCCACGTTGATTATTTCACTTGCACATCAATTTTTCAGGTGTTCTCTTATCTTATCTTAAAATATTATTGTCCTTGTTATTGTCCCTTATGTAAAACGTACGTACGTTATTTTCAGATTTTTTTAAAATAATTTTTGTGTTATGGAGATAAAAAAATAAACAGCACTTTACCCAGATTTTAACCAGACGGTGTCTCCTGGTTGTACATCAATGCAGCATTGAAGCTTGTCATTCATGAGCGGTTGGCTTTGTCTCCCTGCAGGTGGTTTTCTACGCGTTCGCTGTGTTTGGAATCTGGCTCTTTGAGGGGGCGATCAAGCCTCCGACCACAATGAGGTATCCCATTACACATTTACTAACCAGAACTCCTCAGTGCTTTTCATATCATCTACTTCACTCTCCTGTCCTAATCCTGATGACGGTTGCTGTTCTTTCCTCCTCCAGCAGTATCATCTCTAACTCCACAATAGAAAACATCACGTCTAACTACACAACGACCTGCGGTACCTATGAACAGCTAGAATACTGGCCAAACAACTTTGATGACTTTGCCGTGAGTAAAAAAACGAAAGATCTGTCACATTCAGTAACGTTGTCCCATCATGGAACAACATTAACAAAATCACCCGCACCCTCTGCCCCCTATTCACCGGCTCACCACTCCCTCTCGCTCTCTATTAGGCGGCCATCATCCTCCTATACAACATCATGGTGGTCAACAACTGGCAGGCCTTCATGGACGCCTATAGCAGATACACAACAGAGTAGGTCCTACTGCCCGGACGGTAGTGCTGGTATGAGCTGCGGCTGGTACTCCTGCTGACGGTCACTGGTTGTGTCCTTCCAGGTGGGCCAAGGTGTACTTTGTGTGCTGGTGGCTGACCTCCTCCGTGATGTGGGTCAACTTGTTTGTGGCGCTGATTTTAGAGGTAGGCTCGCGTAATCCATGAGACGGAGGTAGGTTCACGTTACCCGCGAGACGGATGGATTTGGTGTGGTGTGGTTTTTAACACGCCCAGTGGGTTTTCTAACTGAGCTTGAAATGTGCTTTCTTTGTTTGAATATAAAAGTGATTGAATAGTTGTTGAATATTAAAAATGAATGGATGGAAGGGAACTTAGAGAGGGTGATAGAGAGAGATGCGTTTGTATTCAACGTTGAGAAACGACTCAAATTGTGAAAAGCTGTTTAAAATTCATCTGAATCAGTGAAGTCACTGCACAACGGATGGACAGCAAAAGTATTCGGGGTGGCTCAGATCTCCACCCTTTTCTTTATCAGAACTTCATCTACAAGTGGGACCGCAGTCACAGTTGCTCGGTGACAGACATGGAGAAGACGAGATACGAGACATCAGTGCAACTCATGTTTAAGTAAGCCATACCACGTAGACATGCGTATCTGTAGGTTTTGGCAGTCAAATAAAAAGCGTGACGTTTGATTTGCTGTACTCAAGGGGTCATGATGATGATCTGTACAAGATTGACAAGATTAATGTTGCCTAAACTGCTATGTTTGCGCTTGATAGGAATCCTCCAAGCATAGGACGTGTGTACTCCAAAGAGCCCATCGTTCTGTTAACATGTTTAATCTTAAATAATTTCATTATATTATTATTTTGTTGCAGTCGTTGATTTGCCATTGCCTAATTCAATTTTTCCTCTAAACTGCCTCTGACCTCTCTCTGTCTCTCTCTCACTCTCTCTCTCTCTCTGTCTCTGTCTCTGGCTGACTCTTTTTCTGTCGGTCTGACTCTGTCCATCTCTCTCGGTCTCTCTCTGTATCGGTCTCTCTCTCTCTCTCTCTCTCTCTCTCTCTCTCTCTCTCTCTCTCTCTCTGTCTCTCTGTCTCTCTGTCTCGGTCTCGGTCTCCAGAGAACACATTGAGGAACCGACCGAAGAGGAGCTACTTAGACAACTGCAGCAACATCCCCACCTACACATACACTGTACTGTTGACACATAAACACAAACACACACTCAATATCCATAGCCAAGTATTCCATCAGCAGCTTCACTAAAATCACACGCAGTGATGAAACCATATCTACTGTAGTCCAAGTTCATTTTAGTTATTGACGCTGTTGTGTATGTACTTAAGATTTTCTGACATAACCACTGGGAAAATGTATCTGTTTTTAATTAATTATGAGAAAAGGATTATAATACTGTGCTATCATAAATTGTATGGAGGCTACATGTGTTAACTTGATGAAAAAAAGTAGAACTACATTATCCTCAGGGAAACAATAGCCAACTATATATTCAGAGCTGTAAACAAACCAAAGCAAATCAAAGCATAAAGCTGATTTCATACTAGTTTTTCAAAGAGTAGAAAACTTAATAATAGTTTTGTATTAATTTTGAAGGATCCAAGAAGAATTTTTTTTTTTCCAATGTACTGCCAAGGGTTGGCAGCACAGGCCTTCAGTTCGTTGAGATTATATTTTATTTAAAAAGATAAAGGGGATATTTTTAGATCTTGTTATTTATGGGTGGGGATATATTTTTGAAATTTTATGCCTTGTTGTTTTGTAAACGACTCAATGGGATTTAAAACCACTTGATAGAAAACCTACCTGAACAAATAAACTGTTACAAAAGAGATGATTGTTCTGTTATGTTGTGATTTGATGAATGATTTGATGAAAAAACATAAAAATGACCCAACAGAGAACAAGAGACTGTTATGGTGACATTTCATGCGTTCTTCAGGTCGGCCAACATTAAAATATTGAATTTAAAATATTTATGAAGTTTGTTATTTAAATTCCTTAATAGTTTTGGTTCATTATTGTTGTAGTGTTTCAATTGCACTCAATCCGTCAAGGTAATAAAAATCAGAAATCCAAACATTTGTGTCATTCAGCACAAATGGGAGTAACATAGCAAAGTCCTACCAAGCCGGTACTTGCCAACAGTAGGTGGCGATGATGCGCCAATGCAGTTGTTTTTGAAACCGAAGTAAAAACGGAAGAAGTGTCCTCTGTTGCCGTCCATGCTGCCGTTGCAACTCACTAGTTATTTATTATGCCAACATTGTCGCCTTATTGCTAAAAGTAACTATTTTGACGAGATAAACGACACTTCCTAAACACAACAATGGAAGGTGAGTTTTATAATAAAGCCTTCTGTTATGTATTGGCGTTTTTGGTATTTTCGTATATCAATTGAGATGTTTAATTCCGTATTACTAACATATTATTGCTAGTGATGAGCCATGTCGTTTATTTACAGTATTCAGTAACTTTCTCTTTTTTGCAGAGCGACTTCTGCAGTTGAAGAATCCCCTCGGGATGGGAGAGGTTCTTGGTATTGGTGTAAGTACTCAAACTTAATTATTCAATTATCCTCAGCTGTCATTACTTTTTTTTATTGTTGAAACGAAATCTCTTAATGGGCCATCCTTCAGTTCGTCACTACTATCGTAGTGATTATATTTCGTCACTACTATCTTGTGACGAACTGAAGTTTCTCTGTGTGGCACATCTATGTGTGGTATTTCACATTGGTCCCAAGTTGTTCTCCATGTATTTTCTTTGGAACAGGGATTGTAGGGGGGTTTAATCGTCCTGTTCCTTCTTGTGTGCAGAATTAATCGTATCTCTTTGTATTTTAATCGAGACGGAGGGATTAATGCAAATTTTAATTTTGTCTGTAACATGTAGGCCTAACAGCTATGTGTGCATGTGAAATACTAATGTGCATTCAATAGTCCCAAGTTGTTCTCAATGTTTTTTCTGTGTTTGGGGGGGTGTATTCGCCAACCTTGCTGAGGCCTACTCTTCCTTGCTAGCAGAATAAATCTCGGAAGGTGGCAGAGAGTTTCACCCGTGCGTTCATTGCGAACAGCATGAAGCAGTCCGAGGCACCGTTCCTGGAGGAAGCCCTGTCCCGCAAAGCGGTGATCCTGGAGTACGCCCGGGAAAAACGTCCCAAGGCCAAGAGGAAAAGCAAGGCCGGGATGGGCAAAGCAGAGGCCCTGGAGTATGCCCGGGAAAAACGGGCCGCGGCCAAGAGGAAAAGCAAGGGACTGAGTGCCGGGGAGAAGAGGAGACTCAAGGTGTTCGACATCAAGCCGGAACACCAGAGGTTGGTTCAATAAATATAGAGGGAATCAGTTTACCAAGAAAACATTAACTTTCATCAGCCCATGCGGCATAGGCTAAATCTATGTGTAATATACCGGAAATGGATTGCCCAACTCACTTATTACTGTTGTCTGTTGTGAGACAAACTTTGCGTTAATGTGGAATATCAATAAAACCCTTATAGTGTGTATTCATTTAGATAATGAAGAGGCAAACTTCAAGAGGCAAGTTTATGTGTGAAACCTCAATTTAAAGAACACAGCTCTTTCTGGGATGGGGCCATGCATTACAGAATGCACTTCTGCACAATGGGCTTTGAATAAAATACCCATTATGTTTTCTCTGAAGATATGAGCTCTTTCTACCCCTGAATGACTTATGGAAACAGTACATCCTCAGCATATGCAACGGATTGAGACCAGGGAGGTAAAGATTGGATTTCATATTCTTTTGTTTGACCTTGGGCCGTATAACCTTAGATTTAATCCTCAAGGTTTACTTTCTTGCGTCTCTCGTGAGAATCTCATTCTGTTTTACAGTAATCCACAACTTGTCCAGCAGAAGCTACTAAAAGCAGACTTCCACGGGGCCATCCTAACGGGTAGGCTTCACTTGACCATTCACTATCCATCTTCGGTTTAGCGTGATCGGCCTCCGCCGCCCCAGGGACCATATCGCTGGACAAACCTGTCGTGGTTAGGGTGTTCGATTCCTAGCCAACGTTAAACCCCGGTCCTGACTCCCCGCGATCACCATGGCAATCCCATTGCACTCAGCGCCAGAGGAGGGTGATGACCCTGATGTCCTGGTTAATTTCCAACCCCGGCTCTTGAACCAACATGGCCCCCTAATCATACCCCGGTCTCTAATAAGATAGTTTCATCATTCCGCATCCCTCCACTTTGACAGCCAGTGTGTGGTGATCTCACGTGGGCCGTCTGGCAGCCGTGCCTCCTCAAAGTGGGTGCTCCACACTGGATGAGTGAGCCCGGGTAGGCGTTCAAGTTGTATTCAATTGTGGGCGCCTACCAGGAAGGTCCTGACCTCTTTCATACAGTATTTTGTCCTGACATCAAAAGCTTAATTTACGCCAGCATAGCATGGTCGGTTTTCTTTTTAAAAATGGATAATCAGCCAGATCCACTGGCACTGAATAACAGCGATCTGATGGAACTAAAAGACACGATCACCAGTATGAGTCTGAGTGAGTTTAGCAGCGTTTACCTTCTGAGGAGACCAACTCCTCTTGAGAGACGTGGTTTGGTCATTATTTCTACTGAAGAGGCGAATTACAAAGCTCCCTGCACTAAACATTAGACTAACAAAAATGCATTTAAAATGGATACATCTCAAGTTTAAAACTGTCCCCAATGGATATAACATTAAAAGTGTATCCTGATATCGCTACAGTAGACAATTGTAAGGGCATACAAAATGAATACACAAGTACTCGCTGGGATATGGACATTTGATTCCAATTTGTTGCTAAATCTTCCATCCCTAGTGCTCTGTTGCGGCATTTCACACATATTAGATTGTTTAGGCCACTGATGAGGACTGTGGGTTTACAACCATAAACTTGGATTCTCCTTCCACAGTGGTTCGGTCCAAGTGCCCCTCCTATGTTGGAGCCACAGGCATTCTCGTTCAGGAGTTCAAGCACATCTTTAAAATAATCACCAAGGAGGATCGTCTTAAAGGTAATGACTTGTAGCAGAACTCCAGCTGCACATACTGGTACTTGTATTAGAATTAATAAATTTGATTGCAGTATAATTGTTGCACAGAGCAATCATTGAGATGATGTCTCTCTCTCAGTTAATATCTCTGGGACTGATGATCTAGGTTCTTATTCACAGACTGTGAGTCCTGTTCAAACTTGTGGTTTGATCTTATACACTCTAATTCACAAGAGAAGCTTGTTTAAAGAAATATATTAACTTTTCGTCTCTTCTAATCCACCTCCCTGCCCTCTTTCCACTCTTGTCTTTGCGTACGTAGTAATCCCCAAGAAGAACAGCGTGTTTGCAGTAGAAGTCAACGGCTTCGTCTCCCATATCTACGGTAGCAAGTTTCAGTACCGCGCCAGCGAGCGCTCGGTCAAGAAGTTTAAAGTCAAGGGCAGCATGGACTTGTGACGGCGGTCATGGTTTACTCACTTTTGGACTCGGAGGGAGGATCTTGGCACCAAAGCTATCATGGGCCTCAGTGGACTGGTGAAATTGGTGCTTGTGTACCGAAGCCAGCGCCTTTTGTTGTTGGTATTGGGAAGCCATGAGTTGGATTGTCCGTATTGGGGCCCCAGCTGTTGTCAAGTGTACCATGCGTCTTGATTGTAGTTGGGCACCATAGTGTGAAATAGGATGAGCTAGATCTGCATGTTCACACTCGAGGAAAAGTACCTTTACGGATTTTAGCACGGCATACACATAGTACATCGTTCTGACCAGTGTTGCCCACATTCATGCCTGGTATCTCTAGGCTATCCATCTGACAAACTGACAACAATAACAGTACTGTTAGACTTTATTTTCTGTGTGGCCTTACCACTGTTAGTGGCCACCAGAGGACAGCAGGACCTTTTTATTTATTCCAATTGTAGGATTATTTTAATTTTTCCCCTGAGTTTGCAGCTTGACATCAACTATTTTGAACAGGAAATGTGTCAGATTTAAGACTTACAGACATTTGCTTTACAACATTGTATTTGCTAATTTTTGCTTTATTTTTGCAATGAAGAATGGAAACGTACTCTTCGTACAAAAAGAAGACATTAAAGTAACTATTTTTTGCAACAAATGTTTTAAAGTCTTGTATTGTTCAATTCATAGTTCACAGATAGCTCTGGTGTATTCATCAATAGTAATATATGTTGTGGATTTATATAACATGAAGACACTTAAATATCAGGTCTGAGTAAAGTTTCAGTAAGAAGCCTCAAAAAGGTATCACTTTTGTCCGATTTAATGTGATAGGAGATGGTGACAGATCTGACATTGCTTACAATCCATTCAAGGTTTTTTTTTCTGGTAGTCAACTAAACCAGCACATTCTTCAACATCTAAATGTTGCTTTTTTTATTCATGTTTTTCTTTCATTTTAAGTTACAGCTCATCAAATACTTTCCAGTAACATGCAGTGACTTTTTTTTGGACTCTCTTTGGACTTTTTCCAAATTGAATATTGACTTGTGATGACGTTGACCTGCACAAAACATCTCATGGTCATATCAATGAATCATATGGAGTGACCTCTTTCTTATATGGACTGACCACAGAAGTTTTCATTATTCTATTGGTTAAGGGTTCCACATAAATACAACTCTTGAGTAATCGGAATGTGTGAAATATTGATGAATACCTGTTGTTTCCCTTCGGTGGAAGGTTTGACATCTTGGGCAACTTGACCTCATTGGAAGTTCAGGGTTGTCACTTGTTGGGGGAGGAGCATGGTGTGCCAACATCCTCGTTATGAGTCTTGAAATGTACTGCGCACCACAACCTGTCCACACAACTGCATTGATCGGCAATTCGATGCTCAACGTCTTAACGCTAGACTTTTAACAGTTCAAGTCATGGCAGCCAACAACCGATCGTTCACCAAGGTGAACCATGCCCGCATCGAGGCGGTGGAGCGCTCGTTCGGGCCCTGTGCGAGGCCCCTTCGCAAGCCGGACAGGGTGCTGGTTGGAGAGGGACGGCTGTTGAAGCGCAGCCGCCACGGGAATCAGCCCAAAGCATTTTTCCTCTTCAACGACGTGCTAGTGTACGGCACAGTCGTCGCGTCGTGTCGGTGGTACAAGAACCGGAGGATCGTACATCTAGGTGAGACACTGTGTGTGTGTGACTGTGTGTGTGACTGTGTGAGACTGTGTGTGTGTGCGCGCGTGTGTGTCAGAGATAAAGATCTAATCTTCGTTTATAAAGATATATTAATAGAATTTCAAATAATATAAATCTATATCATTGTTGTAGAGGACATCGAGCTGGAGGACCACGAGGACAGCCCACCAATGGAGAACCACTGGCTGATCCGCACGCCTCGCAAGTCCTTCTACGTGGCGGCCGGCTGCCCCGAGGAGAAACGCGCCTGGATGGAACGCATCGTCGAGTGCCGCGACCGCCTGCTGCAGGGCGCCGCCGCTCGCCAGAACAGCTCCACCTTCCAACCCTTCGCCCCCACCTGGATCCCAGACCATGCGTCGGCCATGTGCATGCGATGTCCCAACAAGTTCTCCTTCACCCAGCGCCGCCACCACTGCAGGAACTGCGGCTTCCTGGTGTGCGCGGCGTGCTCCGAGCAGCAGGCCGTGCTTTCCAACATCCACCGCCGCGAGCCCCAGAGGGTGTGCAAACGGTGCCACACCAGCCTCCTCAAGGGGCAGGAGAGGACCGAAAGGATGGGGAACAGCAGGGGGGAGGGCCTGGAAGTCAGTGATGAGGA
>OOFH01062224.1:0-10527 GCA_900323355.1 Merlangius merlangus | reverse complement strand
GGGGGGGGGGGGGGGGGCTGCTCTGGGTTTCATGACCACGGCCACTCGGACGCAGTGTGTTTCGACATTAAAGACGACCAAACACAGCAGGGCTGGAGCCGTGTGTCGGACTGAGGAACCCAGGCTGTTCCTGTTCCCATGTATGTTACCCCCCTCCATCCCCTAGACTAGAGGGGTCTTAACCCAGGCGGAGGATGCAACCTAGAGCTGGGACGATTAGTCGACGTAGTCGGCGTAGTCGACTTCAAAAATTCGTTGACATGAATAATTTGCGGCGACTAGTCGGTATGAAAATTTATATGGTATAAAACTCGGCCAAAAGCCGAGCTCCGAGGGTTTGTTTACCAGGGTTGCTATGGTGACCGGTCTTTCGTGTAAAAAAAAAAAATCCTAAAAAAAAAATAAAAATTGTTCGATTAGTCGACTAATCGAAAAAAATAATCGCTAGATTAGTCGTTAGAAAGATAATCGTTTGGGACAGCTCTACCACTCGACGTACCTGCAGATGCTTCTCCTCCAGCTGCTTGTAGGAGAGCAGGGTCAGGTCCCGGTCGTCCTGCAGGGACACCATGGCCTTCATGAAGGAGTCCAGCCTGGCCTTACTGAGGCTGCTCTCCTCCTCCGCCTTCCCCAGCCTCTCCTCCAGCTCCCGGGCCTCCGCCCTCCTCTGCTCCAGCGCGGCCTCCGCCTCCTGCGCCCGGCCGTCTGCCTCCGCCCGGGCCTCCTCCGCCGCCTTCAGCCCGACGGGAGGAGAAGGGGAGGGGGTGTCATCGAGGCTGAACATAGCTCGGCGCACGTGTGATGCGTACGCGTCTTTGCTTCATTTGGTTTATATAGCGCTTGTCTAGGTGCTAAAGGACATCGATAAGTCAAAACCCTTTCATAGGTCAAGGCATTGCAAAAGTAAAATAACGTAAAAAAACGTAAAAATAACGAAAAAACAGGAAAACATTAATCGTAGTAAAACAGTTTTTGGAAAGCAAAACAAGAGACACAGCCTTGTGATTAGGGTGTTTGATTCCCTGCCAAGTCCTGGGTCAGGACCCCAATGTATAATGTTAAAAACCCAAGATGCCCATTCCTGCTCCTTAAACTTGCTCTGTATGAAAGCGCCTGCTAAACGGCTGAATAGTCCAAAGGAACACTAAACCATGCCCCACCTGAGCGACGGCCTGCTCCCTCTCTCCCAGCAGCTCCATCTCCCGCCGTTCCTTCTCACTCAGCTCCGTCTGCAGCGTCTCCAGCAGCGCCTTGGAGGAGCGCAGGTCTGTCTCCAGCTGCTCCACGTGGAGGCAGAGGCGGCTCTCCTCCGCCTCCCTCTCCCCCAGAGCCGCCCGGGCCCGCTCCACCTCCCCCTGGAGCCTCTCCACCGCCTCCTCCAGGGCCTGCTTCCCGTGGCGGAGCCCCTCCACCTCGCTGCCCAGCGCACGGGCCTCCGCCTGGGCGCTCTGCAGCTGGGCTGTGGCCTCCCGGAGGCTCTCCCGCTCCAGCTCCAGGGAAGTCTTGGCCTCTTGCACCTTCTTGTCCTCTTCCTCCAGTCTCAACTGCTGCTCTGCGTTGGTTTGCTCTAGCCTGGAGAAAGAAGCACAGCCACATGGACTAACGTCATCCTGCATGCAACCTACTCCACTCCATCAAGTCGCATTACTCCAATAATTAACGAACAAGCAATTTACAACTCTCACCTCTTCACGGACGCCTGCAGCTCCTCTCTCAGGGAGCTTTCTTTCTGGAGCTGTTCAGAGAGGTCCCTGGCCCGGGCCTCGCCCTGCCGCACCTCGGTCTCCTTCCCCTGGAGGGTGTCGCTGAAGCGCGTCTCCCACTGCCGCACCTCGTCCAGCACGCGGTCCCGGTCGTCCTGCAGCGAGGACATGCAGCGCGAGAACGCCGCCAGCCTGGCCAGAGACTCGTCCAGGCGGGCCTGCATCTCCTGAGCCTGCCTCTCTGCTCCCGCCGCGACCTCCCGGGCCCGCAGGTTGGCCTCTTCCTCCTTATCCCGGTCTCTGTAGGCCTCCTCCAGCCTCAGCTCGATCTCCTTCAGCTCCGCACCGAGCCGGTACCGCACGGCGTCCAGGGTGTTCTCCGCCTCGGACTTGATCAGCTCCTCCCTCTGTAGGGTCGCCCGCTGAGACGACTCCTTCTCGGCCAAGGCCCTTGCCGCGCTCTCCTGGGCCTCGTCCAGCTGGGATTTACACTGAACCAGCTCCCCCTCGCTGCTCTTCAGCTGCTCCAGGGTCTTGGAGTACTCCAGTTGGGCCTGGTCCAGCTGTTTCTGGAGCTCCTGGCGGCCCATCTGCAGGGCCTTGCTGTCTCGGCCCAGCTCGCTGATCCTCTCCTGGTACTTGATGCTGTCGTTCTGCAGCTGCCGCATCTCGAGCTGCTTCTCCCTCAGCAGCTCCTCCAGCTGACGGGTCCTGTTCTGGCTGCCCTCCCGGACCCTCTTGGCCGACCGCAGCTGCTGCTCCAGCTCCCTCTGTTTGCCCGACTCTGCCTCGGCCTCGGCGCGTTCCCTGTGGGCCTGCCTCTTGTCCTCCTCCAGCCGGGAGGCTCGGTCCGTCTCGCTCTGAGCCTGGGCCTCCAGCTCCGCCCGCTCCCTCTCCAGCCTCTCCACCTCCCGCTGGAGGTCCGCCAGGCGCTCCCGGGCGTCGCCCACCTCCTGCTGGTAGCCGGCGATGCTGCCGTTGAGCCTGGCCAGCTGGTTCATCAGACGCTCTTCCAGGTCGTCTTTCTCAGCCTCCAGACTCCTGCGCAGCTCTTTGAGCTGAGCTTCCTTTCTGGAACTTTCCTCAACAATAGTCTTTTCCTTCTCCTGGACCTCTTGGAGACTCTGCTGTAGAGAAGCGGTGAGGCTCTGATCCTTCTCTTTGAGACCCTCAAGTTGCTGCTCTAAAGAGGCCAAGGCGGCCTCTACCTCCTGTCTCTGTTCCCTCTCTGTTGCAAGAAGTTCCTCCAATTCCCTAATTTTGTCTTCAAGTAAAGCCCGGTTAATGTCTGTCGACTCCGTCTGTATTGTCTGCTCAGATGGCTCTGACTCTGCTTTAGTTTCCACCGCTGTCCCTTCATCCGGGGTTTCACATTTGGCCTCAAGTTCATATTTTTCTTGAGGTTGACTACCAACAGCTACTTCTATATCAGCGTGAGCCGTGAGTGTTGCAGACTGTTGGGCTACAATAGACTCCTCCACCAGATCTCCAGAGTCCAATGAGGAGGCGGTCTGTACCTGGTCTTTCTCAGCCTGCTGGGTCAGTTGTTCTGTTAAGTCTGCAACCTGCCTTACCAAAGAGTCTCTTTCTTCTACCGTTGCCTCAAACTTCACTTTCAAAGCTTCTCGTTCTCCTCGAAGTCTTTCCAACTCGACTTTCACTTTATCATCATCCCTCCTCCCTCCCTTCCTCTCCTCTATGTCCCGAAGCCTCTCGTTCTCCTCCTCCAGATCCAGGATTTTGTGCTGCTTTGTTTTGGCAAACTTTCTCATCTTGTCTTTGATCAGATCCACTTCTTTGTGAGCCTCTTCGACCTGCTTCTCGGCATCCTGCCTGGCAACCTCGTGTGACCTTATCTTGGAGGCCAGCTCCTGCCTCTCCTGCCTGGCAGCCTCAAGGACCCGCCTCACGCGCTCGGCCTCATCGCTGACGTTCTCGTAGGACTTCAGCAGCGTCTCATACTCCTCCTTCATGCTCTGAATCTTGTCCTGCAAATCCCTGCATGTCCTGGCGGCCTCCTCTTTAGCAAACTTCACTTCCTTCTGACAAGCATCCTTCTCCGACAGTATGCCTTCCATAGCCAGCTTGAGGCTCTCACAGGAAGAGCCAAGACTCTGGTTCTCCACCAAGGTACGGTCGACCTCCTCGATTAACTTCACCTTCTCTGCCCGTAGCTTCTCCAGCTCAGTCTCCCTTTGCTCCGTGTTCTTCGTCAACCTGGCGATGACCTTTTCATTACTGGCGAGCTCCTCTTTCTGGGTCTTGTTTTCTTTGAGGACATCCTTGCGGGAGATCAGAGCAGCCTGGAGCTTGCGTTGGAGTTTCTGGACTTTGGCCTCGCTGTCCTTCTCTTCCTCCTGCTTCAGCGGGACCTCACTCTCAAGTCGCAGGGATTTCTCCTGTTCCGCCTTGAGGTCTTCCTGTAAAGAGAGGATGAGCTGGTCTTTCTGGGACACCGTGGTCTGAATGATCCGTAGCAGTGCGTTCTGCTCACCCAGCTGTTGGCTCAATTCCTGGATTTCTTGATTCTTGTTATCAAGGAACAACTTGAACTCCTCCACTTCTGCCTGCAGGTTTGTAACAGATGACTCACAGGCCACTTTAACCGTGTTTTCCATCTCCAGTTTAATAGTTTCGGCATAGGATTCCGCTTGGGTGAACTTCTCTCTTAGAGTTTGTATTTCGGCTGAGAGAACATCTGCTTGCTTTTCTCTTTCTCTGAAGCCTTCTAGCTCTTTGCCCAGGTCCTCCAGTTCCGTCTCCTTTTGTGACAGGGCAGTCCTAGTGTACTGCAGTTTCTCCTCCAACTCGGTACGGGCCGTCTGCGATACCTGACACTCTTCCCTGAGCTTTTCCAGCGACATCTCCGTTTCTGAAGAGGAAGCCGCACCTTCATCTCGGCGAAGGGCCTTCTGCTGGTGCTGCGCAGCTGAATCCCCCTCAGGAGCTGCGAAGTCAACCCAATCCTCTTGGACCCAACCACCTGCTTCTGGTTTCTGTGGTTCTTCAGCCGCCGGAGGGGCCTGACACGCCAGCGCCTCCGTATCGGAGGCCACATTGTGCAGTGCCACCACCTTCTCCACATCTCTTAGTTTGGTCAGAAGGTCCTGGTTCTCCCCACTCTGCCCCTCGAAGCGCCCCATGAGGTCGTTGTACTCTTCCTTCTGCTGCTTCAGCTGCTCCCGATGGTGCCGGTCCTTTTCTTTGGCCTTGCGTATCGTCTCTTTTCGAGACTCCTGGGCGTCGAGGAGTTTCTTGTGGAGCGCTTCACACTCGGACTGAAGAGAGGCGAGTTGGGACCTGAGCTCCGTGGCTTCAGGAGGCTCGTCGGCCTGGAGAGGCTGTGGAGCTTCCTCGCTCCGTCCAGCGTTGATGTTTTCCGATAGAAGCTGATCCTGTTGGCTGATCCTCTGCTCCAGGAACTCAACTTCTTGTTCTTTAGACTTCAAGGATTGCCGGACCGCATTGAGCATGGCTTCCAATGCCTGGATCTCTTGACTGGTGCGTTGGTACGCTGTTGGTGAACTACCAGAAGGCTCCACTGTTGCGGTCTCATCCGTTCTCCCCTCCTCCTCTCGTTTTTTGGCATCTCCCTCAAAGTCTGCCACCTTCCTCATCAGCTCCTTCCGCTGCAGCAGAGCCACCTGAAGCTTCTTCTTCATGTTTCCTAGTTGCGTTTCCAGAGCCTGTTTGTCTTTCCGCAAAATACTGATTTCGTCGTCACCCGCTGAGCTTTCAGGGTTGGTTTTGTTTTCCTTTTCTCTGACTTTCTCCAACTCGGATATCTGCTCCTTCAGTTGTTTGACTTCACCGCTGATCGCAAACTTTTCCTCTCCAGCCTGGAGGAGTTTGGCAGACATGCCGTCACACAGCTCGGACATCTCTCGCTCTTTCTCCGTCAACCGGAGCTGCAGTGTGTTGATTTCAAAGTCCTTCTCCACCAACGACGCGTTGTTAACGTCGGCGCACTGGGAGTTCTCCAGCAGGCTGCTCTCCATGTCTTGAAGCTTGCGTTCCAGCTCAGACGACATGAGCTCTCGGTCCTCCAACTGAGTGCAGAGCAGGCCGGCCTGAACCTCCTGCTCAGAGATGGCCCGTTGTGCTCTTTCAAGGTCGCTCTGAAGGTCCTGAATCTTATGCTCCTTGGCTTCGCTCTCGGCTTTCCAAACGGTGATCTGTTCCTCCAAGAGGCTCATCTCCACGGTTTCTCTTTCGGCTGGACCTCGTTGAGTGAGTTTATCTAGTTCCTCTCTGGCGGAATGGAGCTCCTCGTCAAAGTGTCTGACCTGAGACTCTGCCTCTTCCTTGGCGGATAACAACTCGTTCTTCTCTTCCTCCAAGCTCAAGATCCTCTCCTGGGACACCTTTGAGGTCCCTCTGAGTGCCTGCAGCTCGGCAAGGAGCTCGCTGTACCTCCTCTGAAGTTCCTCAGCGAGGGCCTGGGCAAAGCCCTGCCCGGCGGGATGACCGGGGCCCCCCCCCTGCTGAGAGAGCTGGACCTGCACCGTCTCACGGATGACGACGGAGGAGCCCTCAACCCCTACCGTGGTGGTCTCCTGCGCCACACTGGACTCCTCCCAGGACTGCACCTGTAGCTGGCCAACGTCCTGCAGGACCGACGGCCACTCCTGGCTCCCGTCCTGGTTGACGGCGTCCAGCATGGTCCAGCTGCTGTGAGCGACCTCAGAGTCCGTGCTGGTGACCATCTCGTCCGAGGACGCCCCCTTGGAGCCCTCGGGGGAGTCCGACTGCGGCTGGAGGAGCTCCGGGCTGCTGCCGTTATCGGGGGACAGGACGGGGGAGTCTTCAGCCACCAGGGTGGTGTCCTCCTCCTGAGACTCATCCAAGCGGTCAGGGTCGGCCGGGACCCCGTCAGAGGGGGTCGCGGGGGTCTGGCCTTCCTGTTCTGTGATCTGGTCCGATGGTTCGGCTGCTGCAACGCTGGACGTTAGGTCCCGAGTTAGAGCGAGGGATTCCCTCAGGGCGGCGAGCTCGCTGTCCTTCTCCAGTAACTGCTGCTCCAGAGTCAGGATGTGGGCTGGTGGGAAAACACAACATGAAGAAAACCGGGGTCAAATCCTATGTTTGCTAGTCTCCACCAAACTGATTTGGTGGCGTTTCCACTCTCCTTCAGGAGAAGGCAGCGATACTTCAGAATGGGTTTTGGTACATTACCGATCATTGATATGGACTTACCTAAACTCTCTCCTGCACTCTAATATACATGAAATCACTTTGTAATTGTGAGTGTCAAAGTCAGTATTCGTGTCCTCGTTAAGAGGTTACCAAATCGTTGCTATTAAGCTCTGATAATGAATCTATTTAATCATCTCCTTATTCTACTGGTTAAAATTAAGAAACCTGTGATTACCTTTCTCAGAGTCGAGCTCTGATGATTCAGTGGCTGGTTGGACCGGTGATTCAGTGGACATCTAAGGAGAGACACACACAACTTGTTTTACTACTAGTAAACTTCCCTGGTATTGCAACTCGCCAAACCAGACCGTCGCACTGCATTTATAAAGACAGTGTTTCATCGTGTTAACAAAGTCGATGCAGTGATTTCTTCAGAGTTTAGCAATCACATCTCCTGAGTAACTATCAGCTCGGTCTTCCAATGACCTCATTAACATATTCTGTTCTAATTAGATATGGAATATTAACCATGTCCAAGGCTGAAATACAACCAGAGGAATATAATCAGCAGCTTAAGATAAAAGCTCTAAGCCAACGGTGGCTCAATCGCCCAGTCATCAATGGTGGATATAAAATATAAATCTAGAAAGAAAAGTGTGCATTGTCTTCACGTGTTGACAGGCAACAAACCCTTAATGGTTTTTGGCCTCCTCTCTCAAAAATCCAGAAATGCAATTTACTGTAAAACTTGCAATACGAGTGCAGTATAAATGTTGGTTTGAAAAGAAAACCGTCGTTTGCCCCTCGTCAGGGGGGTTGTGGTTGAAGCCTACCATTCCCGTCTCCTCCGGTTGTTCTGGCAGAGTTTTCTTGACAGTGTCTCCCTCCTGCCACGATATTTTTGCATCCAGTTGCTCTGAAACCCACAGGATCCATCACATATCAAAACCAACAAGGACCTAATAACGAATGATGGAAGGACGGAACTGTCTCTGAGGCTCAAGAGAGTGCAGTGAAACAACCACCGTTTAAATAAAAGCCTCGAGAGTCAAACGAGATCAGTTCCTTACCCTGCAGGAACTCCACCGTGTGGGTGAGCTGCTGGCAGCTCTCCTCGCTCCTCCTCCGCTCCTCCTTCAGCGTGCTCACCATGGCCCCGAGGGCCCCCAGCCTGCCCAGGACCAGGGACGGGTCCCTGGGTGTGGAGCCGTCCTCCGCCGCCTCAGGCCCCTCTTCTGGAGCCAGGGAGCACAGGCCCCGCCACAGCTCCGCCAACAGCTCGCCCTGCCTCCGGCTCTCCTCTTCCACCGCTCTCAGCTCCTCCAGCCTCTCCGTCTCCACCGCTGTCCGCTCCGGTCCGCTCTCCAGGCGGCTGCGCTGAGCGCTGAGATCCCCCTCCATCTCTGCTCGGCGGCTCTCTGCTGTGAGCGCCGCCTCCTTCAGCCCGGCCAGCTCTGACTCCAGCCTGGCCACCGCCTTCTTCTGCTCCTCCAGAGCCTCCTGGCTGGCGCTCAGAGCCCAGTACTCTGCCTCCCTCAGGGAGGCCAGCTCTGACTCCAGCCTGGACACCTCCGCCTTATCGCTCTCCCAGGCCGCCATGTTGAATCTGAGGGCTTCAAGCTCAGCCATGTTGGACCTGAGGGCCTCGAGCTCAGCTATGTTGGATCTGAGGGCCTCGAGCTCAGCCATGTTGGATCTGAGGGCCTCGAGCTCAGCCATGTTGGATCTGAGGGTTTCCAGCTCCACCTTCTCAATCGCCCAGGCCTCCATGTTGGATCTGAGGGCGTCAAGCTCAGCCATGTTGGATCTGAGGGCCTCAAGTTCAGCCATGTTGGATCTAAGGGCTTCCAGCTCCACCTTCTCCATCTCCCATGCCGCCATGTTGAATCTGAGGGCTTCGAGCTCAGCCATGTTCGATCGGAGGGTTTCCAGCTCCTCCTTCTCCATGGCCCAGGCCTCCATGTTGGATCTGAGGGCTTCCAGCTCCTCCTTCTCCATGGCCCAGGCCTCCATGTTGGATCTGAGGGCCTCCAGCTCCTCCTTCTCCATGGCCCAGGCCTCCATGTTGGATCTGAGGGCTCCCAGCTCCTCCTGCGCCCCGCTGAGCTCCAGGGTCCAGCGCCGGCGTTCCTCCTCCCTCCTCCTGTCCGACTCGCCCAGCTCCTCATCCATCTGCCTGAACTGAGCGGTGAGGATCTGAAGAGCAAGAAGAAGAGATGCATTGAGTGAGGAAGCGAGACCCCTAACGCTCTGACCCCCATCTCCACCTCCTCATCATCATCTTATGTATTACTGATATTTACCGTCTAATTATTTAGTTATCCAAAGTGACAGACAGGGAGATACATGACAACGAGGAGCAGGTAGGCGTTAAGGCCCCTTATGGGTTATGTCCTGTCCATTTCAATAAGTGCAAATATATTCATCAGAAGTCATGTTTTCCTACAGGTATGTATGGTTAAAAACATTCATCCCGGAAAAAAACCTTTTGGGCCAGTATTAGCTATTGTGGATTTCAGTCTGGGGAAACAGACTTGGACTCGTTTGATTTTTTGTTTCCTCTCAGTCTCCTGCACCAAAGTCCAAACATAAGGATGAGAGCAGCTCTGGTACCAGTCTGTTGATTCCCTTGTTCCTCCCCAGTAACTGGATTTTAGATGGACCCAAAATTTGGTTGTCCCTTAATAAATAAATTAATAAATCAATAATAAAAAGTTATATATATTTCTTAAATAAAAACCTTTAGGCTGGGTGCCTTTTGACTTAAAGCCACTATAATAACCTGCCCCCAAGTAAACAATAAAACAAAGCCCTGCTCTAGATCTACGTATGCTAGCTCATCGTTCAGCCTGATGACGTGGTGGATCTTTTGAATCGGAGCATCACGGAGGAGACGGTTCAGCCCAAGAAAGGCATCCAGTCAGGCCGAACCTGTTTCTGCTGGTGGGCACTCGCCACCTCCTGCTGCAGGAGCTCCAGCTCCAGGGAGCGTGAGTGCAAAGCCGCACCCAGCTCCTCACAGCGCTGCAGGGACAGCTGCAGGGCCTGGGGAACACACACGGATAACAAATGACAGGGACACAAAACACACACGTATAACACATCAGGGACACAAAACACACACGTATAACACATCAGGGACACAAAACACACACGTATAACATAGTAGGGACAAAATACACATACCGGTACACACACGTATAACATATCAGGGAAACAACACGCACACACACAAACACACACACACACACTTTCATATCAGGTACAGACACACATATATAACACGTCAGGGACACGAAGCAGACACATATCACACACCAGGGACACACCATACAGACAAACATGATGCAGTTTAACCGCACGTATTGACGCTGATCAACTTTATTGAGAATAACTAACATAACGACTACCACTCCTATTAATGCTAATAACATTAACCATCTTATTATTATTATTAGTAGTAGTAGTAGTAGTAGTAGTAGTATTTTTACATTCAATACAAGGTAGCAAGCTCAAGAACCACATTGTGCGTGGGGTGAGAGGTCACGTGTGGAGGTCAGGGTTCGCGTACCTTCTGAAGCTCAGGGTCAGCCTGAGACGCCACCGTCATAATTTCCTCCTCCTGCTTCTGAATCTGCTCCTGGAAACGCACGTCCTTCTCACACAGCACGGCCTGCAGCACCCTCAG
>OOFH01062223.1:7369-18583 GCA_900323355.1 Merlangius merlangus | reverse complement strand
TGGAAATGAAATTAGCATCGCAAAAGGTTAGCGTAAATCTTTATCTGGAAGAGCATAGTCTGTTATTACCACCTTTGCTGTTATGATCATCTTCTCTGTTTAGAAGATGCCATCTTCTCTGTTTCGTCCCTCTTCTCTGTTTAGAGTGGACCATCTTCTCTGTTTCGACCCTCCTCTCTGTTTAGGCCATCTCCTCTTTTTAGATTGGACCATCTTCTCTATTTAGACCATCTTCTCTGTTTAGACCATCTTCTCTGTTTAGAGTGGACCATCTTCTCTGTTTAGGGTCGACCATCTTCTTTATTTAGACCATCTTCTGTTTAGACCATCTTCTCTGATTAGACTATCTTCTTGGTTTAGACCATCTTCTCTGTTTAGAGTGGACCATCTTCTCTGTTTAGAGTGGACCATCTTCTCTGTTTAGAGTGGACCATCTTCTCTGTTTAGAGTGGATCTCTCCTGTGGAACCATCTCTTTATTTAGAATGTCTCCTCTGTTTAAAATGTCTTCTCTGTTTAGTCTTACCAGCACCATGAATATCTGTCTGGCCCTGCTGGTTACTCTGTGGAAGCTTAGCAGGGATGGTTTGGCTCATTCTTGGAGTAGGAGGGCCAGTAATGGTTGTCCATCACTCTGGCCTGTGCCATATGCCAGACATCAACTGTGCTAACCCCAGTGTCCTGTCCAAATTCCAAACCTGGCTCTCCTACCAACATTGCCACCTAATCATTCACTGGTTTCTAAATGGATTGCATCATTCCTGATAGCCAGTGTGTGGTAGCTAACTGGTTGCTTTGTATCCACCAGGTGGGAGCTTCAGCCTGGTAGTGGATGAGATGTCATTCAGTTGGTTACATTCAATTGATCCGAATAAAACATTTTATTCATGACCATGTCTTTCTTTTTTTCCAAGAACCAATGTACAACTAGGTTTTGGGACTCAGAAAATATATTGAGCTGGCACAAAAATGTAATCTTTGTTGGCTGAGCCTTTCATTCAATTAGACAAACAAAGCACAGTAAAACAATCATGGCGAGTATGAATTCATTAAAAAAATGTCAATGGCGATATATCATATTTATATCAGGCAAATGTTCCCATTTCACTATGTTGTGGTCATGTTTCACTGTGTTGTGGCAGTGTTTCACTGTGTTGTGGCCGTGTTTCACTGTGTTGTGGTCATGTTTCACTGTGTCGTGGCCGTGTTTCACTGTGTCGTGGCCGTGTTTCACTGTGTCGTGGCCGTGTTTCACTGTGTTCTGGTCGTGTTTCACTCTGGGGATCCAGGTGGTGGCATGCTTCAGACACCTGGCCTCCTGTGTGGGCGGCTGCACTGACACCCTGAAGCTGAGGGACGAGCTGAGGCAGACGCGGGAGAAGGCCCAGAGTCTTGCCGGGCTCTGCTGCCAGCGTCTCACCGCCCGTCTCCGGGACAAGAGCTTGCCGGACGAGGACCGCAGGAAGATGGACCTGCTTTGGGTGGCCTTCTCCTCCGGGCTTGAGCTCCTTCACGCTGACCTGTGCAAAGTGTTTGGCATGGCCAACCTCTTCTGTCTGGCCAACGCCAACGTCTTTGTGCAGACCGGCATGCAAGGTAACAACGGGAGGTGGTGAAGCGATCCAAGGGGTCGTACCCTTAGTTTTAATCCATTTGCATGTGTCATTTAAAACCAAACCAGTATATAGTTGGTGTTGGAGTTTGGCTCTCCTTTAAAGATGACAAAACGGGAAAAAATAACGCCAAAGGGCCAGACCCTTCTCGGGTGTAACACTAGCTTTCACATTTGCTCTCTTTCGCATTTGCAAAATATTGCCAAAAGATGAAGTCGGCTTCTATAGAAGCAATGGCAGGTCTTTGCAGAAACATCCCTTCTTACTTTGTGTTACGTTTGTAAATAACATCCCTAACTGTATTTGTAAAGCGAGATACAGCCGATTGCAACAAAACATTGCTGATACCCGATGGTGATTGGACGAAGGCAGCAAACGTTGTCCCACTTCATATCAATACTTCTAATAATACCAGCGGATGATGGGCAGTTACCTTGCGGAGGAGGGAGGAGCCCGTCTAACTGGCTCTGGTCCGTAGGAGGAGGCAGCGAGGTGGCGGCGCGGGCCCTCAGCCTGCCCGACCTGCAGGCCTCCAGCCCGGGTCCGTCGCTCCCGGCCGGCCTGGAGCCCCAGGAGACCAGCATCATGGAGCAGGAGATCCAGCGGGTGGACCGCATGATCGAGGACATGGAGGCCAAGGTCAACGTCCTGCGCTGGACGGTGGAGTCCCGCGGCGGCCCCGAGGCCGCGGACCCCCTGAGTGGCTCGGACAGCGTCTCTGTGGCACTGCTGTCCATGGAGGAGGAGGGGCCGGAGCGCGGCGGGGGCATGCCTCGCAGACACGTCTTCATCGGGTTGCTGCTGTGCGGCGCGGTGCTGGTGGTGGCCACGCTCTCCATCTGCATCGTGCTCTTCCCCTGACGCTTGTGTGACCCCGTCGTGCGCATACATACACACACATGCGCACATACACGCACTCGCACACACACACACACGCACGCACGCGTGCGCGCACGCACGCACGCACGCACACGCACACGCACACACAGAAAGTAACTTGCAAGTGGAAAACTTAAAGACAAGAACTTCCATAAAGACGAATCAAATAAAAGGACATTGATCGATTCAAATAATATATGTATGAATGCTGCATGGAAATAGTCAAATGTTAAATATAGAAACTTTGTCAGAACCCCCAAATCCTCAAATGTTGTTCTCTAGAGTCACTTATAGGTGCTGTAGTTATGATGCGAGTTGGGAAGAGAGAGAGCAGAAGAGTGATGACGAGAGTTATTCGCTGTTTGGAAATGTTCGTCTCAAGCTCCTTTGATTGCCAGGCAAGATGGATTTTGTTAACCAATCCCTGGAAAGATGCCCTGATCAGTTAGAAACTAGCCGGGGGTGGTCGAAAGTCTAATTTGGCCTATACAGAGGCAGATTCAGTCATCTCCTAAAGATATATATCCACAGGGCATTTCCCTCATTAATAGCTGACGGATGACATTTATACCAAAGGGAACTCAATTAATAGCTCTTCAATCTTACCTACAGCACCTTTTAAGATGAATATTCTTTTTAATTGCAGTGACTTTACACTGTCACTGCATAATAATAATTCTGTTTTATCTATTTGCTCTCTCTTAAAATAGATGAGCAATAAGCATAGAACTATTTAATGATGAAACCCAAATGAGAGAACTAGGTTATTTCAATATACGATTTAATGGTATAACAAACTTGACCTTACATGAACCAGCAATGTATGTCACTAAAAGCCAGAGAATTATTCAAAACAGAATAAGTATTTTTTTTATAGAAAATATAAATATGAATCATTTTAAGCAAAATTATGGATACATAGGACTTAAAATTATTAAAAGATCTTGACAGGAAGGGTGCATTACAAATTGATTGATTCTCATTATTTGAAAATGCACCAATCTGAATAACTCCTTTTGCTAAGGGGCAGAACCAATGTGCACCTAGTTATTTATCAATTCAATATCGCTGTTAGTATGACAGTGGTGACAATGGAAGAAGATTGCATCTGAACCCAAGCAAGCAACGCAAACATCAAGATGATGTGACACTAAAACTAGGCCATCTATTTTAGAAGCAATTTACCTCCCAACAGCAATCAATTAATCAAATGTACTGACAAAAAAACTAAATAATCAGGTATCTATGGCGGTCGCAGGCCTGTATTAAGCCTGTCCAATTATTTTATTCGGCCTGAATGAAATGATTTGGAAGGCCTTAAGGGAGGGCTGGATTTTTCCGGTTGTATACTTTGAAAATCAAGATTAATCTGTCTGGTATCTCGAGAAAACCTACCGTAGCTTTAAGACTCTCGAAGCCGAAAAACATTGCCAACCATGTTGGTTGTAAAGAATAAATGATGATCTATTTTGCTTGTCCCCGAAGGTGACACAAAACAGAGCAAGGATTGATATTAATCAGGGTTACAGGGTTATTTGATGGTATATTTGGTACCCAATATTAATGTTGTTCTAACAAACAAATCCACATAATTCTGTGTCCACCAGTGAAGAAAAGAGAATCAATTTTGGAAACACAGATCCATCATCTAGAGAACAGACTATGAAAACTGTTACTGTTTAAGTCATAAATATGAGATGGTGGGACATTTTTGTGACATGACATACATCAACCAAAGAAAGACAGAAGTACAATTTTAAAGGCAGAAACATTCAGCTATAAGCAGCTCTAGTCGGAAATGATGAGACAAATCGCTCAAAAAGAAACCAACTGTTCCTTTAAACCACACAAGGATCACGGGTCTTCTTCATTTATTATTTATTAAGGCAGGAGAATAACTTTGCCGAGCTACTGTACATAATGTACTATTTTCTCATTCATTACTATTTCTTGAATTATTAATTAGCTAGATGTTGTACGGGAAAAGTGAATAAAGCAGTTGTACATATGCACTTATTTTGAATGAAGAGATATGCAGAAACGATGATAGTTATATTACTTGTAATAAAATTGCAATGTCAAATCATTTAAACTTTTGTGTATGTTTGTTGTTTGGGTTCTTTAATTTAACGTTAATGAGCAAGCAGAGCAGGTCTTTGCATTGTACAAAAATATACAACAGCCTTGTAAAAATTGTTGTAGTAACTAATTGTAATAATTAAGTAGTTGTTGTAGTAGTAGTAGTAGTAGTAGTAGTAGTAGTAGTAGTAGTAGTAGTAGTAGTAGTATTAATACTACTAATAATATTATTATGATAGTAATGACAATAATTATAAGAATAATCTTCTTAATAACAAAATGATTAGGATACTAATAATGATAAGACATATAATTATAAATCAGCATCATAAGCATCATCAACAATATAAATTCATCAATATTCATCAAATACATTTTCATAGCCCTTGATGAGAACCAAAGCCACTTTACATCAGAAGGAAGGTAAGCAGTAACAATTAAATCGAGTCAGGAAAGGCCTGGAAAGGCATGGGTGGCAGATGTGAGGACAGGTTGTTAGAAGATTTTGCATTTTCATTTTGAATGAAGGGCTATCAGATTACTGGATTTGTTTTGATTGTCCTACTAGACACGAGTACTGGGATAGGAAACTGCTCAAATATGTACTCTCGCGAGACAAAGCGGTACTTTCTAAAAAGAGGACGACCTTAACAGTCACAACTACGACTTTACTTGTCATTCAAGAGAAACTAAAAAGGAAGTACATACAATTGGTGAGTGTAGATCCGTTCTAGGGAAAGCTCATTTCTACTGTTTTAATCCTTGTGGTCAGGATTAAGAAATGTTATTAAATCTGTTTCATTCAAGAGCGATCGTACATACTATTTGGTGTGATTTTAAATGTGTTCCCGTGGTCAGTTATTATGTCAGAGCAACGACACCGCTCACATCATTGAATAAGATATGTTTGAATAGCGTGAACGCCTCACGAGGATTCACCATCGATCATAGTATTTTTAGCAAGAAGACGTCACCGGTATTAGGAAAATCTCCCAGACCGAAGATTACCCGCCGGTTGTTTGACACAACACGTGTGTTTGTACGAGGTAAGTAAAACGGAAAGACTATTGTGAAGTTATTGTTGAACAACGAATGATATATATACATTATGTCACATACCCATATTAACACTGCGTACGTAAGTTTAAGCAATTAGTCGTTCGGATCACGCCCGTAGACTGTCAGTATGCTGGCATGTGTATGTCTGTCTGTTGACTGTCAACATTGCCCATGCTGGTACGCCCTGCATTGAGAACCCCCCGTGTATTTTTGAAATTGAATTCAACGTTAATGATATCATGTTCTAACCCTAATCAGTTCCGTTGTGTCATTTATGCTACTGAATTTAAGAATGAATGAAAGGCAAAATAATATCCTGAAAATGAGCATTAGTATTTTAAATATAATTGTTTGAAATACATGCACCTTTTGAATCTAACTGTCCGTTTAAAGTCGCCTTCTTCTTCCGTCTTGTGTTTTGGACGATAGAGCTGAGTACATCCCTCAGACAACTCCAGTATGATCTTAAGGCAGGCGATCCCAGGGCGGGGGGCCGGGCACGCCTCCTCTTTGACACCCACGCCATGGTTCGACTCCTTGAAGACAACGGTTGGCATCACCTCGATTGTTTTGAAACATCTGCCAAAGGGCCAGGCTTCGGTTGATACCCGGCTTGGATCTGCCTGATGAGTGAAATTGCGTTGTGTTTAAGTATTCAGTAGGACTTTGTGTTTCTGTTTAGGTTCCAGTATGACCTTGTGTTTCTGTTAAGGTTTCAGTATAAACCTGAGCTGTGTTTCTGTTTAGGTTTCAGCACACCGCAGGCGGAGGTAATGGTCAGCATGCTGGTCAGGACCACCCACTCAAACATGGACGCCATCTACAGCGACATGGCCACCAAAGTGCAGCAGGTATGAGAGGACTAGATAATAAAAGATCAGTGGTGTAAGATGATTCCTAGAATGCACTTAATGAAAACCATTAGTGCTATTTCTTCTCGTTAATTGTCCTAAATTACACTTTTGAATGTGTCAGCTATACCACTGAGAGTCAGAATTAATAAACCTACTGATTGTATTGCCTCATCACCCCTTTTAAAAACATTTGAGATATAATTGTCATTCCACACATCACTACCGTAGCAGTCCTTTTACCTCCTTTTTTATTATGTCATCTTTTGACTAAATCAACTTTGGTCAAGAGATCTTCAGATTTGGAAACACGATAATATAATGTGTTTAGGGAACACAGATAAGATTACTTTGTCTTCTTCAAAAACTATACACATTTGCATTGAATGGGAGACAATGAAGACTAACCTAACACTTGATATTAAACCACATCAACAGCTTCAATCGCAGACAAAGAACAACATTGCCGTATCCAATTTGGTATTTTCACCTGGCACACATTTTCAATACTGTAATACCATGTGATTTGTCAAAGGTGGTGCTGTCCCCTCATTTAAGCATGTGTGTGTGGGGGTGTGTTGGTCACTCTCTGAACCAATGGTGACGGATGACATCAGGAGATAATGTTGCAGCGAGTCATGTCCCAGATAGCAGCCGTCAAGAAGGACATGATCATTCTGGAGAAGAGCGAGTTCTCTACGCTGCTTGCAGAGAATGAGGTCTGGGGAAGGATTTTTTTTCCTTTTAATGAGTCACTGAGATAACCAGAGAACCATTTTAATGTTATGAACCAGGTCTAGGTTCATGTCTTTATAATGAGACAAATTTTAATGCTTTGACCAGGGTTAAAGTTCCTGGTGATTAAACCATCAATAGCGTCCCTCCGGGCTTCACTAAAACTGTATATCTGTCAAAATGGCTTTTTTGTTCAAATTCTGCTGAAGAGCATTAGGCTTGAACACATTCTCACCACAAAAGTAAACTTTCTTAATAGAGCCCTTTCGTGTCAATAGCGAGTACAATTTGTAGGGAGAAAATGCTTAATGTTCTTTGGCAGAATCGGCACAATGAAGTTCTTCTGAAATATGATATTGGTCGAGAATGTGAACGATGCCAGGAGAGACGGTTGCGATCACCCAGACCCGTATTGTCCGTTAATGCTACTGTGTGAACACTAAGCAACAGTACGGATGCAGTTAGACTGTTACAGGGCAGTAGAACAGTCTCCCTACCGTACCTAAGTGACTGTATAATGGAGTGTGTGCTCACTTTTGTTCACTTTTTCCTATTCTTCAAGAAAGTCAAGATACATCTGCTACAGCTGAAGGGTCAGCTGGCTGTGAGTATTACTGAGTTGAATTTTGTTCTGAAAAAAAAAAAGAAGTGAATCCATTGATGATTGTTACTTTATACTGTATGTAGATAACATTGATACTTTGTTTTGCATATTGGTCATCTGAATATATGTGCTAAAATCAACTGCCTTCATTGTATTTGCAGGACTTGATGAATAAAGTGCGCTCCGACACCCTTTTAGACATGAGCATCGAGAAAAGCCGTGTGAAGGAAATGGTAAGGACTATGAGCAATGGGAAGTAGCTGTTACCGGTTTATTCTGCTTTCAACGTACCTTCTCTTAGTTCTCGCTGTCTCATCCTTTGAGACTTGTTTTTCTTATTATTTAGAAAGCACTGTATGAGAAGAAACTCTTGGAAACGCGAACAGACATAATGGAAATGGTAAGTACTTCAGTCATGTTGTCCATAACACACTTGCAGTAAGTGTTGCCGTTATGCCATTAGATGTTTTTGGTGTGCATATCTGCTGCTTACAGAATGCAGAGCACGATTGCCATTTGACCCGGACTAACATGAAAATAGACACAGAGGTGGCAGGTCTTAAGACTATGTTGGAATCACACAAATTGGACACCATCAAATACCTTGCAGGTAGGAAAAAACCTTGGTTCTTAACGACTATCCATTAACCATGCCTTGTCATTGTCAAATTTAAATTATGAACCTATCTATCTATTTACTGGATGGATGGATGGATGGATGGATGGATGGATGGATGGATGGATAGTTATAGGTCTGTATATATCTCAACTGTTGTGTTATGAGTTCTTTGTATATAATTCATAATATATATATGTATGTGTGTGTATGATTATGTCGATTTTTAGATATGTGTGTGTATGTAGATAGTCATTGAGACTGTAATGCAAAAGATGATCATATTGGAATAATTATTTTACAATTTGTTTTACTGAGAGAAAACATTTTACGACTGGCAATTATTTTTCCTGCCCTTCTTTAGGTTCAGTGTTCACCTGTCTGACTGTGGCCTTGGGTTTCTACCGCATTTGGATGTAAACGAATCAGCAACACTTCCACGGCATTCCATTCAAATGTGTTTCAACTGTGTTAGTGTATTCACCAACACGTCCCGGTTTCCACTGCAAAAGGTCCCCTTTTACTTACCGAGCCTGCTGCCTGTTCCTGGAGATCAGGTTTGTCTTCAGGTCTCCAGGTTCAGTTACTGCACACCAAGGAAGACACGCGTCCCATTGGTCTTATGGAACAAGAGCACAATACCCTGGGTTGAACGAGTCGTGGATGGATTGCTTTCATTCTATAGACATTTAGTACATATACATTTGGCCAACAGCCAAAAAGTGTGCTTTGAAAAGGAATTTCAGTCAATAATATTTAATAAAATTGATTACGTTAATATTCTCTTTATAATTCAAATTATGGTAATATCCAAGACCAAAATAACAATAAAAATGATTATTTGAGATGCAAACAACTTACTACACTGCAAGGTCATAAACTGAAGTATATTATTTATTGAGATCAATATTTGTTATCACGTCATTGTTAATAAAAGCTTATTTTATTAGTGTAAAACAAATGTGTGATTTGTTTTACACTTTTTATTGATTTAGAAAATGTAAACCTCTCCAATAAATGGTGTCAGAAAGGTGGTCAGATGTTTAATAATATAGCTATTGTGAGTTTTTTTTATTAAAACGGTTGTGATTTGACAGAGTTGAGTGGACCTTCATTTTGAAAATACAAACGGGAAGTTGTCATAATATCGGTGTGTGTCGACGTAGAGAAACACGTGTGTGGCAGCTAACTATTTAACTAACGTTTTACATTGTTATATTAGATTATTTCCATAAAACAGAATATGGGATCAATGACTCGGATATATAATAACAACTTTGTGAGGTGGAATTATTAAAGACCTGACTCCATAACAAGCGAACTCAGCCAAGGTAAATTGCATGTATCAGTTTGTTTTGCCTGTTTGTATGGGTGACTGTCATCTCAGCTATAAAGACAGTTCTTGGATCAACTGTCCGTTATCACTGTCATTTTACTAACCTACTTCTTTAGACTTTTTTTGCTAATATAAGGGTCAAGTTTCCTCTATAATCGTCATTTACAGTGCTCAGTGTGACACACAGTGACAATCTATTCACTGTGTGGTCACGAGGAGCAATCTTTCTTTACCAATGACCGCAGTCGTAATTTTCTTACCCTAACCCTTTTAATAAACATTTGTTTGTCCTTATTCTCAGCCACGACTAAATGACAGGATGACCGATGCATTCAGCAGCAACTCTGATGCGGTCCTCCAGCGGAGAGTGGACGTGACGTCAGGGAGTGACGCTCCCTTAGAAAACGTGGAGGAGCAGTACCAGATTAAAAGAACCTGCGACTTCATTAATAACAATGGTTTCAAAAAGGTAGACAGTGGCGCGTTGCTTTACCCAAGACATTAAAAGCAAAACCCTGCCCAGGGAGGAACTTGGATTCACAAGGAACCCCTTAACCATATAAAAATAAAATGATTGGTGTTCATATCCTGGCATTGTTCACGCATTGTTGTTTAATTAATTTCATCGCCACAGGTTGCACTACAATTCCCAGATGAAGTGCTGGTGCATTCTGTTCCCATTGCCACAGAGATCGAGAAAAGTACGTCAGCCAAGCTGTTCGTACTGGGAGACACATCCTATGGCAGGTATATGCAAACAAAGGGCTGCTGGTGTTGAGGGTATGCTATGTTATCGCCTCCGGGGCTAACTTCCACCTGCAGGCTGATGACTTGTCCTCAGTGAGACTGGGAATACAGGTTTTCTAGTTATGATAGAATTATGTATTTCAGTATTAAGTTAAATATTGTCTCAATGCGATTATGTGAGTTCAAGCAGCGATGGAAACCTTCAATGTAAACAAACTGTTCTTTAACGGCATGGCAGTTTTTTGTTGTTGTTGCAGAAACCATGTTCTTCTATATGTTATTTGTGTATGGAGCAATGGAACAGGAGAAGAATGATACTTTCCTGCAGCCATCCCCAGAGCAGCACACTCCAGGTTGTCCTTCATGTCAGCGGCGTTAACGTGGGGGTCCTCTCTCTCTCCAGCTGCTGTGTGGACGAGGTGGCGGCGGAGCACGTGGGGGCCGACTGCATCGTGCACTACGGCCGGGCCTGCCTCAGCCCCACCACGCGCCTGCCGCTCATCTACGTTTTCGAGCGGCGGCCCCTGGACCTTGAGAAGTGTGCCGCCGCCTTCAGGGAGCAGTACCCCGACACGCAGAGCCACGTGATCGTGCTGTACGACGTCAACTACGCTCACGCCATCGGTAGGCTGCTCCTTCAGAATGGACCTGGGATTCACATGAGAGGGTGGCAAACATTTATATACATATTTATTT
>OOFH01062199.1:4218-23352 GCA_900323355.1 Merlangius merlangus | reverse complement strand
CAATACTTGGATCACACTGATGCAATATAATGTTGCTCAACCCATCCCCTCCCCTAGGTGAGACAAACCAAACGATGTGGAAGTTCCTGCTATGAATGATGCCTGACACCCACTGTACAGAGAACTGTGGAAGGTGGTAAAGATATGAAATAAATAAAGAGAGCGGACGTCATGTATAACCGGGTGTGGCAGGCGGCCGACTGGAGGACCTGAATCAACTGTCAACATACATTGAAAAACCTGGATGCTGATTGGTTGAGAAAGGCCCAATATGTTGAGTAGCTTTCTAATCAAAAAGCCAATTTGATCAGGGTGCATTGAATTAAATCATTTATTTAACCTTTCATTTGTATAGTTCAAGGTCATTTATTATTGAGCTATCTAACGCTTTGAGATTGGTCTCAATCTAAGACGCATTTTAGGCTGATATTAGATATTCAATAATTATGAATATAATATATACATATTATTATTATTATTATTATTATTATAGTATTGTTATAGTTATAAATAAATAAACTGTGATGTCTTGGCATGGGATTTCTTCTTCATTTGATGAAGCATAATACTATGGTGATGACTCTGCACAACTAAACACAAGTAGAAGGGTTCTCTAATACAATATTTATTATTTATTACTCTATAATTGTTAAACTGTCCCAATCGCCCAGCAACATAAATAATGTAAAAAAAAAAGCAACGTCATACAATATTAACATCATATTATCAAAGTTGTAAGCCTCTTCATGGTTCCATCCAAAGTTTGTGAAATATGATTGAAGGACTTTATGATAAACAATACCTAAAGCTTTTGCCGTTTTCTCCTGAGTCAACTTCCTCCGATGCTGGCTCCGCCCACCAATGTTATAACAGACCAATGACGTCTCATGTGATTTCCCGGCGATGCTCAGAAAAATAAAAAAAAGATTTCAACTCATCAGGTGCTAAAAAATAAAGAAGTCATATTCAACCTTCTGTCTCAACCGCTCTGAAATCACCCAACATAAAAGTTTATGTCCTGCCCCTATTACCATGGCTGTTTTAAATGATAGGCACCTACTGCACCACGGCGACAGGTGTTTGTCAATCTGAGCAGCATATGTGTCAGCATGTCCTATATGTCCAGGATTCATGCAGGCTGAGTAGTGATCGGGTATCATCAATATGTAAATGAGCCCCTTGACATGAACATTAATATTGATTTGCATGAATATGAGGATGGATGGGAAAGGAGAGAGTACAGGCAGTCAATATGAATGTGTGAACATGTAGGACAGTTTAGAGACACAGAGGGGGAGAAAGAGAGAGAGATAGACAGACATAGAGGGAGAGAGAGAGAGGTAGATAAATATGCAGAGAGAGAAACGAGAAAAGAAAGTGAAGAGAAATTGAAGAATAAGGATTACTCTTATGATCTGTCATTTTTAATAAAACTCTTTTTTTTTAGTACATCTTGCCATGCACCTGGACACATCTTCAGTGTTGTATCCTTCAACAGACACCCCAGCCGAGGCTAACCCAGCTGCCTGTGTGACCATCTGTGTGGCCCTTCACTCGCTTGCTCCTTTGATGCCCAGCATGTTGCAGGCCCTACAGAGGGACTAGCCAGAGAACCCTCCACTATCCAGGCCCTACAGAGGGACTGGCCAGAGAACCCTCCGCTCCCCAGGCCCTACAGAGGGACTGGCCAGAGAACCCTCCACTTCCCAGGCCCTACAGAGGGACTGGCCACAGAACCCTCCACTCCCCAGAACCCTACTTCGATGGGTTCACGACTCAATTGCCAACCGTTGGTGTAGCACTCTTCCACCAGCTTGGCGTACTTCGCTCTCTTCCTCTCATTGGCGATGGACTCTCCCGAAGGGACGGTGAGTTACCAGCGGATGATCTGCTTTGAGGCTTCAAAGAGCAGCATCCTGTCAGGCCATAATGATATTTTCTGGGAACTTGAGCTGCTTCCGCAGGTCAACCTTCAGGTCCCAGTCTTGTGCTGTTGAGAGCAGGCCGAAAGAGAAGGTCCTGGAAGATGCTGTGGGCTTGTGACCAGCTCTAATGATGTTTCTTCATCAAAGGCTTTCTTTGCTGGGTGGAATGCGCTCGCTGTGGTTGATTACGCTGCAGATGCTGTCCGCTATTACCTTGAGCCAGCTGAAGTTGCCTTGATGTGGCTGTGGATCAGGAGAGGAGAGGTGTCGGTGAGGCAGTGCTACCTGGACACAAGTCGGGACATGATCAACCCTGGCTGGGTCAACTGGGGGAGGGGGTCTGAACCGAAACACCTGATGAACCCAGGATACCACACTGAAGATGTGTCCAGGTGCACCGCAGGATGTAATAAAAAAAATAGTTAAATAAAAAATGCAAGACAGGGTGGCAGATCATAAGAGAAATCCTTATTATTCAATTTCTCTTTTCGTTCTTTTTGCTCTCTCTCCCCCTCTGTTAGCGTCTACCAGACGGGAGCAGCTGAAACAGTTTATTACTGGGGTGATGAGGGTCTTTAATAATCCGGTTAGCCTTCTTTCTGCAGCACAGGAAGTGTAGAGGTCCTCCATAGATGGCAGCTCCGTCCTGGTAATGTGATGGGCAGCTTTCACCACCCTCTGTAATCGGTTGAGGGCGGAGCAGCTGCCGTACCAGGCGGTGATGCAGCCGGTCAGGATACTCTCTATGGTGCACCTCTAGAAGTTGCAGAGTGTCCTGGAGTCCATGTTGAACCTCCACAGCGTGCAGAGGAAGAAGAGCCGCTGTCTTGCCGTCTTTGTGATGGCGTCGGTGTGGTGAGTCCAGGTCAGGTCCTCGCAGATATGGACCCCGAGGAACTTGAGACTGCTGACTCTCTCTACTGTCGTCCCGTTGATGGTGATGGGGGCGTGCTCGGCTCCCTGTAGCTTCCTGTAGTTCACAATCAGCTCCTTGATTTTGCTGAGGTTGAGCTGGAGGTTGCTGTCCTGGCACCAAGATGTCAGGGCTCTCACCTCCTCTCTGTACGCCGTCTCGTCGCCGTCGGTGACCAGGCCGATGACGGTCGTGTCGTCAGCAAACTTGACGATGGTGTTGGAGCTGTGTGTGGCCACGCAGTCATGTGTGAACAGGGAGTAGAGGAGAGGGCTGAGCACGCAGCCCTGTGGTGCGCCGGTGTTGAGAGTTCGGGGTGGATGATGTGGAGTTTCCTATCCGCACGGCCTGGGGTCTGCCCGTCAGGAAGCTCAGGATCCAGTCACAAAGGGCGTTGTTGAGCCCGAGGTCCCTGAGCTTCGCAGCGAGCTTGGATGGCACAATGGTGTTGAATGCTGAACTGAACAGCATTGTCACATATGTGTTCCTCTGGTCCAGGTGGGACAGGGCAGGGTGGAGGTTGAGGGCGATGGCGTCGTCTGTGGCCCTGTTTGCCCTGTATGCGAACTGCAGGGGGTCCAGTGAGTCGGGGAGGGTGGAGGTGATGAATGATTTGACTAACCGCTCGAAGCACTTCATGACGACGGAGTCGAGTGCTACTGGGCGGTAGTCGTTGAGGCAAGACGCTTTTGACTTCTTGGGGATGGCAATGATGATGGACTTTTTGAGACATGTGGGGACCGCAGACTGGAGCAGTGACTGAAATGTCTGTAAACACACCTGCCAGCTGATCTGCACACACCCTGAGAGCCCGGCCAAGGATGCCATCAGGACCAGTGGCCTTGTGTGGATTAGTCCTTTTGAAGGATTTGCACACATCTGCCCCTGTTATTACTACTGTGCAGGGGTCCTGGTTCATCTGTACTTCCTTAGCCGGAGAGTAGCTCTCAAAACGTGCAGAGTAGGCGTTAAGGTCATCTGGAAGAGATGGAGAAACTCAGTCCTCAGTCACACTCCTTCTCACTTGACAGTCTGTTATTATTGAGTCCGGTCCACATGTGTCTTGAGTTGGAGCCCTCAAAGTTGGACTCCATTCTGTCCCTGTATTGTCTCTTAGCACTGTCAATAGCTCATACCTGGACTTGCTGTACTCCTCCAAATCACCTGAGTTGTAGGCGGCAGTCCGTGCCTTAAGTTTGGCTCGAACTTCTCCATTAACCCAGGGCTTCTGATTGGGAAATGTACTTTTATCCAAAGTAACTATTCAAAAACTCCACTTGCTGCATTACTAAGAGGTGTGACATGAACATGCCTGTGACTATGACACCAGGTTTGCTGCTCCATTCTGAATCACAAGCAGAGGTTTAGCAGGGCCAAACTGTAGTCCAGCCAAGAAAAGGTCTGCAGCAGGTTTGAGGTGTTAGGGTTCATGCTTGTGACAGGCCTGTTTGTTTCAGGATGATGCTCTATTATGTTTGGACAAGTTATAGAAAATATAAGATTTGAGTTCTGGTAATTGATTAGAATATATATACATTGATTAGAATTTTGTATACAAAATATATATTTTAATGTATTTTATCAACTACATTTTCTTAAATCAAAGCTAGAGTAGGTTTGAGGTTAAAAGGTGGAGGGTGTAGGTGGTGGGTCGGCTGTAAGAACGGTTTAGATCTATCAGTATCTGATAGGACAACGTAGAAAGTATAGGGATGGTGGTTCGGCGGAGAGAATCTCTTCAGAAAAAAGTAGAAATATAATCGCAGTCTTGGACGAACGGCCATGAGGAGTTGGAGTGTTGGGTACGTCGTGAAGAGAGGAAACTTCAGTTGAGTCACTTTGCTGATTCCAGAAAATGTGGCAGTAAATCATCTTTATTATCCCTCTTATTTCAAACAGATTCCTTGACAGAGCTCCCTCGGGGACTGTGTTCATCGCTCTCTGCTTCATTGTGCGGAGCATCGACGCCATTGGCTTTGCTGCTGCCGCAACCTCTTCTGTCGCATTGGCATCTAAAGTCTTTCCAAACAATGTAGCGACTGTCTTGGTAGGTCTGGCCTGCCCTGGTGTCACTGGCATGTAGGTGAGGTGTATGAAAAAAGCACATGATGCATTGTTTTGTCTCTCCTATGTTCCCCGTATATGCTAACAAACTGCTGGCCGTCATGCTTCCACTTTTCTACAGTTGCTAACGAGTGTCTCCCGTTTTCATTCCAATGTACAAGCCTTCTTTCCCTCGTATCGTCCCGACCAGGGTAGTTTGGAGATGTTCACCGGACTTGGTCTCATTCTGGGGCCACCTTTAGGAGGCTGGCTGTACCAGGCTTACGGATACGAGCTTCCCTTCCTTGTTCTGGGCTGTATCCTACTGCTGATGGTTCCGTTCAACATCATCGTCTTGCCCAGCTGCAGTAGGCGTTTCCGTACATAAAGATAAAGAGGACTTCCTGGGGTAATAACTAATCATGTCAATACTTTATTGTCATGCTTTTCTTTTGTCACACAGCTGCGGAGCCCTCTGAGAATTCCTTTTTGCAATTGCTGAAAGTCCCAAAAGTATTGCTCATCTGCTTCTTCATGTTCAGCTTAAGTTCAGGCCTGGGCTTTCTGGACACTACCTTGTCCCTGTTCGCGATTGAGAAGGTAAAATTGTACAAATATTACAAGTGTTACAATGTTGCTGATGTCGTGTTTATGGGTCCAAAAAAGCAGGGAGTTTTTTGTCTCCCTGTGTTATTTGTGCTCTAGAACTAATACAAATATATTGGGGGCGGGGGGGGGGTTGTCACCAAATAATAATAAACCCATTGTAATAATCCCTTTCTCTTGTGTCTAGTTCGGTCTTACCCCGGGCTATGTGGGCCTCCTCTTCCTGGGGTTCTCCTTACCTTACACTGTAATAGCGCCTGCCCTGGGTTTCATTGCTGATAAATATCCTGTGAGTCTCAAGTGGGGTTGTAAATCTATAAGTCTAAAAACTCTTGCAATAGAGAATGTTAATGCATGTATTGTTTTGATTGTAATGAGCTTTGAGTGTACATTGTGACTAGGGTAAGGTAGGGGTCGCAGATCTTCTGAATAAAGCAATGGCTACACTTACACTAAAGTTAAAAAGTTGGGGGTCACTTAGAAATGTCCTTATTTTTTAAAGAAAATAATAGTTTTTTCAATGAAGATAACATTAAATTAATAAGAAATACAGTCTTGCTGGAAACAGCTGATTTCTAATGCAATATCTATTAAATATTCCATTTCCAGCGACCATCACTTCTGTGTTCTCACGGTACATTGTTTAGCTAAGCGTGTTAAAAGGTGAATTGATGGTTAAAAAACCCTTGTGCCATTATGTTGTTATGTTAATCTGAATAGAACTGAAATTGTCTGGGTGACCCTAAACTTTTGACCCCAAACCTCTGGTGTGCCTCCTACCTCAATGCCATTCTAACAGACCCCTATTGGTCGTTATTTCAGGTAACAAGGAGTTGGTTCATGATTCTCGGTGGCCTTCTCACTTGGCTCGGCTTCTGTTTTCTTGGGCCAGCACCGTTTCTCCACATTACCAGGTGTGCTGAGTAGATACAATTATTCAAATTAGTCCGACCCTCCTTCCTTGGTGAGTGAGGTGACGTTCCCTCTCTTGTTCTGTGTTCCTCATGATAGCCTGCTGTGGTTGCTGATCTTCATGCTGTGCGTGATTGGCTTTGGTTTGGGCGCAGGTTTCATGCCCTGCTTACCAGAGATCATTGCCGCAGCCTAGTAAGTTTATTTTAAAATGACATACGTTACATCTACAGTATATTTCCATAGCTTCTCTAGAGTCTGAATATAATACTTAGTAATATCTAATATTACATTACTTTTTTATCATTCTGAATTATCTTCTTGTGGGACAGTGAACAGGGCTTTGAAGATGGACTTAGCACTCTGGGAATGGTGTCTGGACTCTTTGGGGCCTGTTGGTCCATTGGGTAAGTCCCAGTTTGTCTAGCCTATTGGTTGATATTCTGTTTCAGTCACACGGTTCATACTGTGCTCATGATAAACAGGTGAATAAACAGTTTATATACCCCATGAATCGTGTCCAGTTCACATTTAACACTTAAATAATCAACATTGTTAGCCATAACGAATCCTCTTAGGATAACACCAAGTTCATCATAGTATGACTACACTAATTTGTTACTCTGTTCTATTTACATTTAAAGGTGCACTGTGTCAAATTTAGTTGCATCTAGCGGAAAGGACTTGGCCAAAATGGAATTGAATTGGTTCCAATCCGCAGCCTCACCGTTACATGAAACTAAGTCCTACACACTGCCCCTTTAATTCTGCTGTAGGTATGATTGGAGAGTTGCTCTGCGTTTCTCCCCCACATTCGAACCAATCACAGAAGAGAAGCCCTGATTGGTCAGATATAAGCCACAGGCAGTTTATAATCTAAATGAGCTCATATGGAGGAAGACGCATTCCACTCCAAACTGATCTCACGCACTAATAGCTGATGGTTGACTGATCCATTTTACCCAAATTACTCTCAAATAATATCTCTTAAATCCTACCTACAACATATACTAATTTATCAAGCAATTTATTCTTCTAGGCATTATTGTACTCATTTAAATGTTCTTACACAAGTTTTGGGATACTTAAATTTCAATTTGTGTTTCCGCATTATGACTTCTAATTGTGGAACTGTTTGAAAATAAGACTGCTTTGTTTTCTCCTGGTAAGGATATTCTATGGACCCATGATGGGTGGCTTCCTCACACAGCAGCTAACCTTTGAGTGGGCGGCAACCATCCAAGGAGGGCTTTCAGGTTTGGCTGTAAGTCGACTCATATTGTTCAGGGCCTGTTTTCCCCTTCCTCTTACCTCAGGATATTCACATCCTAAGCATGTCAGCGTAAATAGTATTTTAGGGTTCCTATTTTGGGGTACGAAGTATGTTAGGTTACTACAACTTCTACATTTTCCCACACACATCTTTTCTACAAATCTATGCCTTATCTTTTCCACAGACCATGCTACTTGGGATTTATTATCTCTATGCAAGTTTCAAGAAGCACAGGTAATCTAGCTGGATGCACTGACTGTTGTTTATGGACTGTAATGTTTGTTATTTGTTTATTTTGTTTTTTAGATGTATCAGTCTGCAGGTCAAAAGTTCATACTTTTTTTTCCATTTTGTTTAAAAGTGTTGCACAGGTATCTGTAAACGATAGTCCAGGAGAAAGAGACAGGCTTTTGGCCTAACCAACAGCTGAAGAAGACTTTGATGGGGTGTTAGAAGCCTGACTGGATAGGCCAGACCTTTTGGTTCCAACCTGCGGTGACCTCCACAACCTACCGGTCCAACAACACCTTTACACATTTTATTATTAAATAGTAAGGACAATGGACAAGGGGGATTTGATCTGGTGTGTTTGCTCTGTATTGATCATTATACAGTAATCATTAACTACTCTATTGGAAATGTAAAAAAGTCCCAAAATATAGTAAGTAATCATAATTATTGGAAGAAAGTTTATGGAGTGTTTAACTGGTCTTTATTTTGTATACATTGAATTAATATTTACATGTAACAATCAAGACTTGTTCATTGTGGCTTTAGACCAGCTGCTGACATTTATCCGGCCTGTGTGAGCAGTCACATACCAGATTAGAACTAGGATGTCTTACAAAGTTCACCACAAATTTGTTGATTGATTTTGATTGCCTGTCTGAATGGTACAACGACTTGCGGATGGTATGGTGGATGGCTTACACTGATTATTTCATACATAGTGTGTGTATAATGGCCTGTGTGCCAGACTAGCGGCCTTGTCGCTAGTCTGGCAGAGCCTGCCTGGAGACATCATGCTAATGAATCCACCTGACCCCACCCTGACGCTAGTCTGGCAGACAGTGGCGGTTTCATTCCGTATTCCGTCTGGGCACGGCACCTTCTCAACGAGCAGGTGCGCCTGCAGCCAGAGGGGGCGCCAAAACACCAATTCCTCACACAATGTTACATACTTCATTGAAAAACGCTTTTTTTTTCTTCTGCTCGTGGCGCTCCCCATGTGATTTGGCGCCCCCCACAAATATGGCGCCCCGGTTCGCCCGTGCCTAAAACCGCCACTGCTGGCAGAGCCCGTCTGGTGACGTGGTGCTAGACTCCTGACCCGACCCTGACGCTCAAACAGAGCTAGTCATGGGAACATGCCAGGCTACCATGGACCGTGCTTTGAGATGTAGTTAACGATCAGCTTTTTCACATGTTTCCAACACTTTAATAATTACTTTACCTGACTAAGTGAATGTAAACTGAAGTAGCAGTGACCTTAACAAATAAATGACTGGAGTCACGTGTGCTCTTAAATGACAGAAAGAATCGGACTGAACCACTATAAGCAAGTTCAAAGATGTGACCAAATAATGCAATACGTCGTCTCTCCAGAGGGCAGCAACAACTAATTCTAAAGTAAGCATTTTTTCATCCGTTTAGCTGCTAATGTGTCAATGAGCCGCCAAAATGTAGCCTACACGTTGACACGCACGGGCGCGTTCACGCACACACACATGTACTGTTGTTGTAAAACCTGTAACTGAGTTTTTTGTTTTTTGTTTTCCTTTACAACATATCAGATTTCCCCACCGCTCAAGCGGTCACCACAAAGCACAACGTTTACTCCAATGAAATTATCTTTCAGAATAAAATATATTTTAAAAGATTGTCTTTAGTTAGGCGAGTGCTGCATGCAGCGCTCAACTATTGTTCTTCTTAGGTTTTATTCTTTCTTTCTTTGTGAATTTCTTTATTCTCTACAAACTTTCGGACCCATCTCCTTCCTCAATTTTTCACCTAGACTCCATTTAATTTTTTAAATATTCAGAATAGCTTGGAATCGCGCGCTTCTTTTCAGATTTTTAAAATATATATTTTTTACTTTAGTAGAATATCTTTTTAAGATATTCTACTTTTAAAATATATATTTTTTAACATGGGAGTGAATGGGAGGACGGCAGAGCACTTCAACTGGTACTGCAACTGTACGTAGCCTAACTAAATCATTTTTCAACCGTTTATCTTCTTTCAAATTAAACAAATCTACACACTCGTATCTTCCATAATATCTAAACGGAATTTCGATATCATTTATACTTTTTTCAGAATCACAGTTTTAGTTTCAAACTGGCATCGTTTTCAGTTTCTTATAATAATTTAGGAAACCATAGCAACGCCGGTAAACAAACTCCGCGAAGCACCATCCCTACAGAGCTCCCCGCGCTACGGCCATCCGGAGGCGCAGAACTTTGGGCCGTGATATAGGCCTACGATTATATTATCACACACACGCGCGGGCACGCAGTGCATGGCAATACATTTGACGTTTCAGATACAGCACCGCTGAATGCTTTGCGCTTTTCATTCAGCGGTCACTTTATTTGTTTCCAACCATTTTCTTAAATGGTGTGCATGTTTACATTGTTTACTCCATTTAGACTCGAATTCAAAGTTAAAATCCCTTCACTTGATCCCTTCACTAATTGCGATTTAACATCTCTTTACGTCTTAAACTATCTTTATTAAAACATTTTCAACCTCACTTTGCACTACAGCACTCACCGCATTTTCTGCAGGAAATGCATTTTGTAGTTTCTATTGTAATACTTTTAACATGATTACTTCCAATAGTGAAGTACTATGAATGGCCTACTGTTTTGAAGTACCTATGCTCAAGAATAAATGTACCTTGCCTTGAGTTTTGGTTACTTGCTTCTTTCATATTTAAATGTTATGAATATGAAGGGATGCACACCTGTTGCCCATAGTGTAATCAGTGCACAGGGGAAACAAGCCACCCAGCCACACTCACACGCTTAGTGTGGAAACTGCTGCATGGCAGCATGGAGCACCAGCGCCATGGTTCATTCATGTGTACAATAAAGCTGATCAATACCACCACCCTGCGTCTTTGTGTTTGGAGGATCAAGTCACCTATAGGTGGCGTGCAGCAATGGACCGTGGTCCACTATTATTTAGCAGAATACATGACAGGCGTTTCATTTTGAAACGCACTATGTAGGTATTCCCAGTGTATTGCTTTGCCTTAATACCTAAACCTTACTTTGTGGCCTGGTAGTCTTTCTTTCCCTACAAATTCTTTCAGTGCACAACTGTCAAGTAAAAAGGAATAAGAAAAGGGTCTTTATGAAATAAGCTCTCGGCTTGCATGCACATTTTAGCGGTGTAAGCCTAGGCCTACTACTTTCCACAGTCCTACGTTTATTCTCGTTCTCCCTGTGTAAAGTGCCTCATGCCAAATAGGACAGCCTTTATATTAATGGGGTTCAGACTGTGCTGCTTATTTTAGTTCCTAAGTAGATCCCCGTTGTTTTGGCCTTGATAATCCGGAGGATTATTTAATATTGTTTCTAATGCTTTTGACACATTTTATGATATTTAACACGGAAGAAAACCAAGATCCAACGTTGGACATGGAGCCCACAGAAAACACTGCTCTCACAGAACACGGTGAGTGGTTCAAGTTAAATAACCTAGTAGGCCTAGTACGAATTTCATTCATGTATCTTTATTTTTAAGTTAAAATACCTACTGCATTTTATCCATGTATCTTGGAGATAACCGTGGTCCCTTTTATATCTTTAGATGCACCAACAAGGAGCATGTCGCGGTCACAGATCTTCACATTAATATCCGTGGCTTCTGTCAACTTTGGCTCAATGATCTGCTATTCAATACTTGGCCCGTTCTTCCCCAACGAGGTGAGCTTTATAGCCGCGGGTTCATTGATTAGGTCTGTTTAAAAGCCTTCACGTGTACAGCCATGACAATGTAGCCGATTTAACGTGCAATGTATATTATATGCGACGTATGTGGGAAAATCCCACATGTTTCAAGCTAACACCAGGTAGGAATGGTTTCTTCGCCACATAGTGGACAAAACCATCTAGGGTTTTATGAGTTCGCATGTAAATTAAACCGGGGTTGGCAATTATGTTTCATTGGGGGCCACGGAAATTCCGAATGCCTTTGAGGACCAAGGAAATTCTGTCGGGTCTTAACCATTCGATTGGATTATAGAAAATGTAGGCCTATTGCTGTAACTCTTAAGCATTTGTAATTCAAATTCACTCCAAATGAATGTGAATAAATTAATCGAATTCGCATTACAACCCAAACATAGAAAAGTAGGCCTAGGCTACTTAGTTGGGGAACGTCTCTGATGGGCTTGAAGTGCACTGAAGTCAGCTGTAACTCTGATGTGGCTATGCGCAGCACAGCTGACATGTGTTCATCAATGAGACTGGATCTACTTGTCATCAATGAGAAAGTTCTATGCCACTTGCTAAACAACCACACTCCTCATGAAGATCACGCACACCATGGGTTTTCACAATAAAAGCCCTCATCCTTTTACGATATTTACGCTACTGTAACTTCTTATAAGCCGTTTTTACGTAAACGTTTTATCAATTCATCTTTTTTTAATCTTTTTTTTCTTACTCGCGGGCCAGAACCAGCTGGTGTGAGTACCACATCGACTCGGGCTGCCAGATTGACTCGGGTTCCTATGCGCATGCGCGTCACTCGGGCGCCTACAGGTGACGTATCGACACGTGACGTCGTCACCATAGATACCGCGCTACGCTACGGCAACGCAAAGATCGCGATAGCTTATAGCTTAGCCAGTGGGCTCCCTCTGGTGGGCTCCATCGATAGATCGATTTATTTCTCGTTCTGCAAGGTTTAAAATGAGTTGTTATGTTAGGTTTATAGTAGTTATCTCTCATTATGTAAGGTTAAATTACACTTTATTTTATACGAATTTATAGTTTAGCAAGGTTTAACCCCGGTTTTAAACCTGTTAATTAAATATTTATTTTATAATACTTTAAACATTAAATGAGTATTTTAGTTGAATGTACTCTAGCATGTATTTTAAGAAATAATATATATATACAACTACCACATATACCATCTGTTGTAGTGTAGTGTGTTGCAGCATTCATTCATTAAACATTCATAAAATAAACAAGTCCAGCTTCCTTGTGTCATATGATGTGTATTCAATTCAGTTACAGAGCAAAAATGAGAACAAATATAAGTCAATATCTCATAATATCATCAAAAATGTTACATTTAACGTGTAATGTCAAATGGTGATTTCCAGAGTCAAAAAGTATATACATGCTCATATCATTCTGTCCAGTTATAAATTCACTCAAGGATACTGTTCACACACTGTCCATAAACTGATATTATGGTATACCTTTTAGAATAAAAATGTGTGGGTATTTCAGTCAGGCCACATTCCTCCAGATCTCCTAATATACTACTTTTCTGGTCTAATTTTCTCATTTATGATCTTGGTCAGCAGATATTATCACAGTACCCCCCGTCGTAGCTGTCGGAATATATTCCTTCCAGCACGCCTCTTTTCCCCATACCAATATATCCTAAAACAGAAAAAAAAATTAAATCAAAGTCTAACCACACACTTTGAATGCGGTGTATGCAGGTCTGACCTCAACACTTCATGTACTGACACATACGATTAGGGACTTGGAGCAGCACAGGCTGGTGCTGCACAGGCCAATGTTAAGGGCCAGAGGCGGCCCTCCCTATACGAGAAATAAAGGGCCGCATAGGGCCCCCGACCGCCAGGGGCCCCCCAAGTATATATATATATATATATATAAAAACAACCTAACCTTTCATTCATCAACAACAAATGGATGAAAATACTGTCTGTCATGGTCTGCCCCTGCTTTTCCCATTCACCTGCCTGCCACCCTGATCTCTCCTAATTAACCCAACCACCTTCATCTGTGCTCCCCCTATATCAGTCCTCTCCTTCCAAACTTTCCCTGCCAGATTGTCTCTTATGTTTCACAGTGCTTTCCTGCGACTTCGAATCCTGACCTACCGCCGATCCTGCCTGGTCTCTGATCCCTGCCTGTCTGACTATTCTATCCTGCCACCCAGCCCCTGTCGGCCTGTCTGCTCCTCTGCCCTCGACTCCTGATCAACCAGCCTGCCTCACCTGCTTTCGACCCTTCGCCTGCCTGACCTCCCGATCGCCGTCACGTCCCTGTCGGTCTGTCTGTTCACCCGTTCCCTATACTGCCCATCTGCCCTCCCGTTGCCGACCTCTGCCTGCTGACTACTCTCTGCCTGCTGATCCTGTTTAATTGTCTTTTCTCATACAATATAGGCCTATGTTTTTTTCTTGAATACATTTATAATTGAAAATATTTACAGTAGCTGCCAAAAATAATAATATAATAATAATATTCAGAAACCCCTCTCGTACTCATTAGTTCTGTCCAGTGACGTCTTTACGCAACATCATGGTCGACGCAGGAAGCGGATGGCGGTTTCTTGCCATCAGATAGCAGCCTCAGCAATGGGTAAACAGCTGTCTTTCTGAGTCACTTATGATGACATATAATCAACTTTTTCAACTCGAAACCTAGGAGACTCCGCCTTGTGTAGAAGCTCCGGTAAGACCGGGTTTTTGTATGCTGGCCCGCCGTTGCATTATTGCTGTTTCTGAAAGTTTTTTCTGAATATTAATTCATTCGATTAGTTTGATCCATTTATATTCATGTAGGCCTATGGGTCACTATATAACGTGAGCTATGCAGTGTTAGATTTGTGTTTCTATTTTGTTATTATGCTACATCTGACTATGTGATATGACATGAGTATAAGGCATATAGGCCTACTACAGATTTGCAAGTTCTCGCCACTTAATAATTGTATATAGGTAGGCTGTGTAATACTCCGCCTTGTGCCGGGCAGGAAGTGAAAAAGTAAAAGCCATAGAGCATCCGGTCAATTTTCAAAATAAAACACAATACTCAGCTCATGTAGTTTATCACAACTTCACATCAACATAACGTCATGACCGGTGGCACAGTGTCTTAGACTCAGAGGGTCGGCAACATGGACGACGAGAGACTGATTGTCGAAGTGGAGCAACATAAGATATTTAGCAAATAAATCATCCTTTTTATAAGGACAATGTCAGAAAGGACAAAGTTTTGGGAGTGGAAGGTGAGTACACTAGGTTTAGGATTATCGCGTGATCTCGCACGCTGCCGTTACGCGCCCGGTGGGGATTGACGCAGGGCAGAGTTCACAGCCGTTGAAAAACCAGGGGTAAGTTACTGTAGGCCTATCTAAATGCCAACTATTTAAATTGTAACTGTTACAGAATACAGTTACTTATAATTTGTGTTCTGAATACGTAACGCCAGTGGGCCTACATGTAGGCTATTCTGTTACACCCCAACACTGAGCATAACTACACTTTGACAGATGTGGCTCATACCCATAATGCGATGTGACAACAGAATCCCGGGCCCCATAGGCCCACTTTCTTAAATGGTGATTAGAATTGACTTGATGGATTTTTTTTTATTAAAATTGATCACATATGGTGCAGTGTGCATTTGCAAACTCAATATTATTTCCCATAGACGTTTGAGTGTTTTAGCCGGATACGGGACAAGTCTAGTGAAGTCTATGCGTGGAGAGGGGGGGCAGACCAATCAAATGTCAGTCGGTGAGAAGAATGCATGATTTTAGTTTGTGAACGAGTGCGGGAGGGGGAAAGAGAGCGGCGTCGACAGGGAAAATAACCATATAGAATAGATCAATTTATATGTAGCCTAATGTATATATATGTAAATGTATACTATTCACTATTGTTTGTACTGACAACCAAAGCTGTCAAAGTTAAATGTATAAATAGATGAATAAATATGAATCATTATTTTAATAACGTAATAATGCTGCCATATACTGTATATACTTTATACAGTATATATATATATATTATATATAGACAGTAGGCCTATATATTGCAGAATGTCCTTTTCCATAATTGTATATGGTGTTTCAGGCATTTTATTTCCTTTCCCATGACCCCCATTTTAAAGTAATCTAATATCCTGGATAATTCAAAAATGAACCTGACAATCACCATAAAGAAATAATTATTAAGGCAATTGGTGAGTAAATAAATAACATTGCATTATTGTGAAAGGTAATGTTGTGACAAATATTTCATGATAATGATCCACTTAATCTTACTTTTTTTCTTTTAAAGAAAAAGGATACTTATAATAACATATTTTATATGTAAACACCGCCAGCTTTGGTTGAAGATAAGTTTTCTCCCTTGGATATTGTTCTTTGATTTTCTTTTACAGCTCGAAATGTCTGAATCTTTTGTCGAGCATTTGGAGGATGCATGAATATATTGATGTTCATTTCTGTTTCAGGTTATTAAACATGAAGACTACACTGAAAGTCATCGGTGGACAGGGAGGCAGTTCATTTACTTTTACTGGTCGTGACAAAGATGCCACCCTCAAGAAGATTGGCGTGGCAGTGGGCGACTGGCAGATCAAAGCTGTGCGGGCAGAACTAAACGACGGGCGTGTGGAGACCTTTGGGAATTCAGTCACTTTCAAAGAGTTTACGTTTGAACCTGGCGAGCGCATCACCAAGCTGTCCCTGTGGGGGAACGATGACGGCTCACGTCTGGGTGGCATCAGGTTCTTGACGAGTTCTGGACGCGAGTTCTTCGAGCACATGACTGGCAGTATCCTGAAGACCGAGTACCCTATCATTGTGGGGTCTGGAGTCTGCCTGGGATTGCAGGGGAAAGCCGGCTCAGACATAGACTGTTTGGGATTCCTCTTCATCAAGGCCAACACGAGCATACAACAACGCAGTGAGTAGCGTGTTTGTGTGTGTGCCTTGTGTGTTAACATTTTTAATGTGTAACCGGCTTGCAGCCAGAACAAGTTTGTGTTACCATATCTATTATTATGATCTAATCAGGCTTATTAATATGTTATGTATGTTAAGCCTTTGAAGCGTAACAAGATTGTGGTTAAACTGGTCTGAATCAAAGAAAATGTATATTTTTTGTCTTCTACCTACTTCAATGTTTGAAACATTTTAATAAGGAGGCTATGGGAGTACCAAGTAATAATGTACTTCTTTTGAGTAATAATACATGAATATCTAATTTGCCATAGGCTGAACCATCAGTCTTATCAGGATTATCTGTTTATCCCTTTTTAAAAAGTGAAATTGAATAAAGGAATATTGAATAAATTGCATTATAAAAAAAAGAAAAAAAGGAAGTGACAACACCCCCCCCCACACACACCCCACACACACACACACACACACACACACACACACACACACACAGTCAAACAAGTGTTGACTCGCTTGCAAAGACCACATGCAAATACACACGATATCTGCTGAATCAGGTCCGAGTTGTGTTAAATAATTACAAGGCATCACATTAAATCTCTGTATGGGTGTCTGTGTGTGTGCGTGAGGGTACGTGCGTGTGTGTATGTGTGACTTGTGTGATCGTGCATGCGTTTGTGCGTATATGTGTGTGCGTATATGTGTGTGTGTGTGTGTGTGCGTATATGTGTGTTTGTGTGTGTGTGTGTGTGTGTGTGACTCCATCCCCGTCCTCAGTGTTCAAGTGGTTGGGCAGGCTCACCACCCTCTTCCAGCGGCGGTCCAGCAGTGAGTCAGCACCCGGTGGTGAAGACCGCGATGGCCCCCGCGCCGCCGGCACCCTCTTTCCGGTCTCCGAGACCACCACGGATGACATGGGAGCCATGCCGCCGCGTACCACAAGCTACGCTCGCTCCAGTGACAAGGAACAGGAGAAGGAGGCCAACGACATGTCGCCGCCTAGTGGCCAAAACACGAAACAGGACGAGCCCCTCGCACCTGAAACCTCCCGGGCCAATGCCGTGACCCCACCCGAGGTGACAGAGAGTCATGACGGTGTAATCAGCTGTCCTAGCCCCCCTACAACCCAGGATACCTTCAAAGACCCGACGAGAGAGGAGGAGGAAGTGGAGAGGACAAAGAAGGGGTCTAAAGTGGAACAAATATCTGACCACGGTTTTAGGTAGGCTATAACTGCTTTTTGTTTGTATATGTTTACAATAAACCACCTGCTCATCTCTCTAACACAACGCCATGCTCTAAATGGGTGTTTTTGGGGCGGGACTTTCACGTTGAGTGGCTGTAGGGAGAGGGAGGAACTTCTGATAGAGGGATATCCGTTTCTGTTACATGTTTCACATATTGCTTTGGTCAAAATGCGTATGTAATCTCCATAGTTATTCTACATCATTCTGCCTGCTCCGGGCACTGTTGACTGGCGTAAACAACTCCCAGTGACTTGATTGATTTGATATTAGAAATGAGAACATGTTATTTCTCTTAGACGTTTGAGTGTTTGAGCCGGAGAGGGGACTAGTCTAGTGAAGTCTATGCGTGGAGAGGAGGGGCAGACCAATGCATGATTTTAGTTTGTGAACGAGTGCGGGAGGGGGAAAGAGAGCGGCGTGGACAGGGGAAACAACCATATAGAATAGATAAATTTGCATCGGGGGAAAGAAATCTCAATTTGTGGCAGTCAGTGTTGATTCTGTGGCGGTGCTGTCTGTTGTACGACTTTGAATAGTATACATTTACATATATATCTGCAGTGGTGGCTGGTGTAATCACTTGTTACTCCAACTTTTGATCTTAAAATAAATATCAAAATATCAAAGTAAATATCTTCAATGATTGATGGTTGCACAGACAACCAAAGCTGTCAAAGTAAAATGTATAAATAGATGAATAAATATGAAACATTCTTTTAATAACACAATAATGCTGCCATATACTATATACAGTATATATTTAACAATTATCCCTCGAGCCCGAATGGGCTATTGAGTCATAGCCCATGAGGGCGAGAGGGATAATTGTTTTAGTAAAATTCAACTCTAGTAGGGCAGTAAAAACATGAAAACATATCCCGAAAATAATTTTATATCGCTAACGCGAAGCAGCCGCCATTGTTTTTGTTTACAAAGCCGGTGTTTTCGCTAATAGTAGGTTATAACTTATAGCCTACTAGTAGCTCAGCCAATCAAAACGCGGCATTAGTGATAGCCCACTAGTTGAATTTTACTAAATATATATTATATATACTATAAACAGTATATAATGTCCTTATCCATCATTTTATATGGTGCTTCAGGCATTTTATTTCCTTTCCCATGACCCCCATTTTAAAACAATTTAATATCCTGGATAATTCCAAAATGCACCTGACAATCACCATAAAAAAATAATTATTAAGGCAATTGGTGAGTAAATAAATAACATTGCAATATTGTCCAAAGTAACAAATATTTCATGATACAAATTGTGACAAATATTTCATGATAATCATC
>OOFH01062195.1:0-11531 GCA_900323355.1 Merlangius merlangus | reverse complement strand
AACCAACTATAAAAGACAAGTTTAGTTAGCAATACATTAACGCAACTATAAGAGTTACGTTTTATTAGCAATAACTGAACGCAACTAGAAGGTTCAAGTTTAGCTAGAGATACATTAACACAACTAGAAGGTTCAAGTTTAGTTAGAGATACATTAACGCAACTATAAGGTTCCAGTTTAGTTAGCAATACTTTAACGCAACTATAAGAGACAAGTTTAGTTTGCAATTCTTTAACGCAACTATAAGGTTCAAGATTAGTTAGAGATACATTAACACAACTATAAGGTTCAGGTTTAGTTAGCAATACATTAACAAAACTATAAGGTTCAAGTTTAGTTATTGATGCATTAACACAACTATAAGGTTCAGGTTTAGTTAGCCGTACTTTAGCGCTTTTTTACTTTAACTTCAGAGATATTGACGTACCCTTGGTTAATGTTGAAGTTGTACTGCATGTGTTGCCCTGCAGAGTACGATGTGAGTGGGTTCCTGGGCCAGTCGAAGATGCTGTTCTCTCCGCAGGAGGTGATCGCTGCAGGGAAGGGGGTCTGCTCTGGCTACGCCAGCCTCTGTCTGGAGATGTGCAGGTCAGAGACCTCCATCCCTCCCTCTGTTCACCCAACCCTAGCTCCATCCTCCTCCTCTAGTCGTGCTGTGGGCGGCAGTAGCTCAGGAGGTGGTAACCGCAAGTTTCTAGTTCGAGGTGTCCCTGAAAGAAAGAAACCTCACCCTGACTGCTCCTGACGAGCTGGCTGTGGACTTGCATGGCCGACGCCGCCGTTGGTGTGTGAATGTGTGTATAAATGGGTGAATGTGGGTGCAATATTTTAAAGCACTTTGGGTGGCCACTGGTTACAAAAAACGCTAAATAGATGCAGTCCATTCACTAACACTCCAATGGATCAGCCATTGATCATATTATTTATATATATATATAGACGTATCGTATGATGTATTGATCATTACCATGTAGTCATATCTCCAGTTTGGTTTGCTGTATGTTCAGAGAGGTGGGCCTCCAGTGCCAGGAAGTCCCCGGCCACAGCAAGGGCGTCGGATACCGGCCGGGTCAGAGCCTCCGGGACGTGCCGTCGGACCACATGTGGAACGCTGTGCTGCTGGGGGGGCAGTGGTTCCTAATGGACGCCTGCTGGGGCGCCGGTCATATGGACATGCAGCACAAGAGCTTCGTCAAGAAGTAAGACGCAGAATCAGAAGCAATAACCAAGAGGAAACCGAGACGATGGAAAGTCCTCTGGAAGTCTGAGTCTTCACCTCAAACCCTCTGCTGTGTTGCTTTGACTTAGGTTCAATGATTTCTACTTCCTGACCGATCCGGAGGACTTTGTGGAGTCTCACTTCCCTGAGGAGGAGCGGTGGCAGCTCCTGGAACAGCCCATGAACCGGGAGGAGTTTGAGATGCGGGTCTCAAAGTCCCCCACCTTCTTCACCCTGGGCCTGAAGCTCATCCAGCCGCAGCACTTCTACATGATCACAGGTGGGCCTCCAGCTTTAGTGATAGGCAGGTTTCACATCACTCCTGTTCATAGTTCACCGAGACTTTGGAGGATTCACAGGAAGCATAGCTAGCATAGTTATGACATGTCCCCAAAATAGAGCAGGAACAACTTAAATTGTAAACAAGGTCCAACTAGGACTTTCTTTATGTTGTTGCTAATTCCACCTCAGTAAACGTTAACAGTTATACTTCAATCACATCACAGGCTGGTTACTGATTTGACAACCCTTGCGACAAGCTTTGTTTAACCAGTGCTGTGTTTCCCTCCTCAGACGACGGGGAGGTGAACCTTTCCATCAGTTCCTCCAGGTCAGTGACCTACACCTATAAAATCACCCCACGACATGACTTCCTGCACGGGGGCGCCGCCGAGCAAAAGGAAACCAGCAGGTCCTCTTGGGGCGTGATGACCATGTCCCACCGCACCATGCGCCTGCAGATCCTGCCCCGCGCCCAGGGGACCTACGACGTCAGTGTGTACGCCCGGCCCGAGCTGGCCTCCACCCCGCTGAGCTGGGTCTGCTCCTTCAACGTGGAGTGCCCGGCCCCCAGGGTCATGGAGGAGATCCCCGAGAACCCCTCACTGTTCTGGGGCCTGCAGGTCGGTTCCGAGGCCCTGGGCGTGGCTCCGGGAGGCTCCCCGGGGAGCCATGTGCTGGAGGTGGAAGAGGGCGAGCTGGAGCTGACGATGAAGACCTCCCGGTCCCTGATGGCGCTGTGCAAGCTGGTCCACCCGGAGCTGGAGCCCGCCCTCGCCGAGCGATGCCTGGCTATGCAGATCCGCCCGGACGGGCTGACGGTCCACGCGCTCTGCCCATCCCGCGGCTTCTACCGCCTGTCCGTGTTCGTGAGGGACTACGACAAGCCGGAGGTCCGCCTCCAGAATGCCGCAAACTTCCTGCTTCACTGCAAGGTGGCGACCCGGGTCGAGCTGTTCCCGCCGGGCCTTGGCTCGCAGTGCGGCCCGGGGACCCGAACGCTGCAGGCGGGCCTGTCCAAGTTCAGCCACACGGGGGCACTGGTGAGCACGCAGCAGGGGAAGTGCAACCTCACCTTCCACAATCAGCAGGAACTGGAGCTCCACGCCGTGCTGGGGAGGGAGGAGGGCCACGCGCCGGTCGTCAACCTGAAGCGCCACCTCTTCTGCACCTTCACCGACAGCAGAGTCATGGTGAGCACCAGCCTGCCCGGCCCGGGGGTGTACCGCCTGGGGCTCTATGCCCGGACTGGCCCCGGCGCCGACTTCAACCCCATGTGTGACTTTGTCCTGAGGAGCAGCTGCGAGCAGCCGGGGCCTCCCTTCCCCAGCATCTACACCGCCTGGGGGAAGGGCTGCGTGCTGTTTGAGCCCCGCATGGGTCTGTTGGAGCCCGCCGCCTGGGTCCACTTCAAGGTCAGGGTCCCGGGGGCAAAGAAGGTGAGCGTGATTGGGGAGGAGTGGGTGAAGCTGAAGATGAACAAAAGCCCGGTGTGGGAGGGGGATGTGTTCACAGGGGGCGTCCGACAGGTCCAGCTGGCGGCCTCCTCCTCGGAGGACTCCAGATCTATGGACTTCATGTTGGCCTTTGACATCAGGCGTTCAGCCGCACTACATTAAAGCCACGATTAAACCACTCGGCTGCTAAACGCTTTTCTTCAGAAGCCCTTTGATACAGGCTCGTCCAATCAGGGGGTCAATGACCGATGCCCGAGGCTGGTCCGGACGTTAAGCATTGTTGCTTTTTTATTTTTCTCGAGTGCCATTACGTGAGAGCCTTTCAAGTTGACACAAAACAGGTAGGCAGCCAATCACAAACAAGCTTGTTCAGACGGCCCTTAGAGAAAGCCTTCCTGCCATTGTCCCAACGCATTCTGGCACCTCTTTGTGGCGTGCCGCAAAACCCAGTGCTCAGGTTCGGGAACTCAAAGCCCAGGGAGGAAATGCAAGGATTTATTGTCCCCTGTCCCAACCCAATTTACTAATTAAGGGTGCCACCAGCCCTAGGTGGTCGCCTAGGTCGCCTATGCGGAGCGCCGGCCCAAGCAGCAGCACACTGCTGACTGGCAGTTTCCCCCACGGAGCTCCGAACTGCTCGCTGCTCAAGGGTGGGGAACATACCAGTACACATGCTAGCCAAGGCCTCCGCTGTAACCGCGACTGTTTAAATGGGCCGGGCCGTAATAAAAACATTGTTGTTAAAACCCTGAGTCTCTTGACTGTTTATTAACCAGGTAGCCATTGAGGATTTATGATTGTAATGGTCTACCTTTTCTGTTTAGGATTTTAAGTCAAATTTAGGATTGATAATGACAGTGCAATGGTTTGTCAAAACAAGGTCAAAACTACTTACTTGATGATTAAGGACAAATGCTCACCTCCATTTGGTACATAGTCTGGTAACCAGTTAACTACTGGTGTGTGTTAATCATCAGATATCACGGAACATGTCACAAAATGTAGCCAGTAAGATGACAGTACACCAGCCCCATAGTACTACTGTGGGGTCCAGCACTCACTCAGGACTCATCTGGACCGCTGCCTTGTGTAAGTTTCATGCTATGTACATGATGTAGGCAATCCTTAAGGGTGTTGAACCCAGCTAGGGGGGTACCCCCCACAGGCCGGTCTTGGTCCTGGGTATCCTGGACCCCTTTGAGGGGGGTCCATAAAATAAGATCCTTCTGCTGGTTCAAACACAGCAACACAACACAAGGGAGGGGGGAGGGTACCTCACAGTCTGTGAGGTACCCTCCCCCCTTGTGTTCTCCTTCCTTGTGTTATGGTTTAAATAGGGGGTACTGTTAAATTACTATTTTTCATAGTACTTTAACAGCAAGTACAGTTTAGCTGTGAGGAGTTGTGCCCCACAGCCCTATATTATGCACATTGTAAAATTCAACAGAATGGAGAATCCAATCATCGCAAATCCTATACTTCCAGTGGCGGGAGTCCGCAAGAATCATGTGGCAGATGGAGGCGCTGATCCCCCCATGGGGGCAGTATGACGTCAGGACCCCAAACCTGAAAGGGAGGGTTTAGTCTGAACACAGTGACCCATCTAACGCACTCCTGCGTTGGCGGAGACCACTTATAATGGGAACCTTCAACACAAACACAGTGAGAGAAGCAAGGCTGGCAGAGCTAGCACACTAAAGAAAGGGGAGTGGAAATTCTGGGAGTCCAGGAGCAAAGGAGAGTACATGAACAGGACCAGATTGTGTACTGCAGAGTGGGGAGTTACTCGTTCATCACCTCATCAGCATGGCGAAACGAGGCCCAGGCTGCAACGGGAGGTGTGGGGCTACTGCTAAGTCCTCAAGCACGAAAGGCTCTCCGTAGGGTGCACCAGCACACCGACAAGATCCTTATCGCAGACTTTGACGACAACCCAGCAACAACCATCATGGTAGTGTACTCACCTACCAATGTAGCGCCAGTCGAGAAAGTGGAAGAGTTCTATGGGGACCTTAGAACAGCACTCCGGGATGTTCCGGCTCACAACTTCCTAGCAAATCTGGGGGACCTCAGAGCGAAGCTCGGACCAGAGGATGCACCCATCAGTATCATGAAAGCACTAACCGCAACGGTGAACAACTTGCTGCCCTGCTAACGGAACACGAGCTACTGGCTGCGAACAACTTGTTACAGAAGAAAATGGGCAAGAGATGGACCTTCCAGGATCAGGCTTCTGGTATGCTACGTCAGCTGGACTACATACTGGTAAGGCGCAAGTGGAGGACTTCGATCCTGAACGCAGAGTCGTACAGCACGTTCGACTCTGTTGGCTCAGAGCCCGAGGGTCCTCAAGCCTAGCACAAAGATCCACCACGACTGGAAGACCTTTTGGGGAAGCCCCGACCTCCAAGCCAGATACACAGTTGAAATGAGAAACCGCTTACAACTGCTGGATACGGAGGAAGGGCCCTGCACAGTGCGTGAGCGGTTTGTTGCAGCGAACGTGGAAGCAACCAGGGAGTGCGTACCGAAGAAGGAGAGGATCAGAATCTCCCCAAGGTCTAGACATCCAGAGGTCATGCAGGCACTGGTGCAATGGTGGAGGCGCGATGAAGCTTTGACCGCGAACGGGCCACCGAGAGCTGATGAAAGACTCTTCAATACCTATGACAAGTTCAAAGGGGAGGAGCTGGTACGGAGAGTGGAGGCAGCGCAGGGGGAACAACGGTATGGGGAGTCATGGAGGGTCATAAATGAGATGAGTGGGTGCAAGAGGTCGAAGGAGGGACAGGTAGCAGGCTGCAGCCCAGAGGACAGAGTGACCACCTGGTTCACCAACTTCCGTGATCTCCTCGGCACCCACCCGAGAGTGGATGGAGCTGAGGAAGAAATATCTGCAGTGCTAAAAGATCTCAAAATTTACGATGGCCCCATTAAAAATAGGTCCTTAAAAACTGCAACCTTGACGAAATCATCCTGGAGATCTGCAACCTAGCTCTGATGGAAAACATCAAGCCCGATATGTGGTCTCTTTCTGACATCATCCCGGTTCCTTAATCTGGAGATCTATCAAAGCCAGACAACTGCCGAGGCGTCAGTCTGACATGTATCATCGCAAAGATGTACAACCGTATGTTACTGAATCGGATATGGTGTGCCATCGACCCTCATCTGAGAGAAAACCCAAATGGCTTTAGAGAGGGGAGAGCCACCGTATCCCAGATCCTAGGAGGATCATCGAAGAGGTAAAAAAGCACACCCTGACAGCGGTCCTGTGTATTATTGATTTAAAAAAAGCTTTTGACTCAATACACAGAGTGACGATGACCATTTTTAAAGCTTACGGTGTCCCTCCTAACCTACTTTGGGCAATAGGTACCATGTATGAGGGCACCAGAGCAAGGGTGGTAACCCCAGATGGCGACAGTGAGGAGTTTGACATCCTAGCAGGGGTGTTCGCCCCCTTCCTCTTCATTATAGTGATGGACTACGCACTCCGAGGAGGTCTAGGAGATTCCCTGCCGTAGTCCTAACAGACCTGGGCTACGCAGACGACATCAGCCTGATATTGGATCGTGTAGAGCAGGCACAGGAGCTCTGGACCAGAGTGGAGACGGAATGTGCCAAGGTTGGTCTTAGGCTAAATGCCAAGAAAACCGAGGTAATCACAACATCCTCCCGGACCATCCACCCCTAATTACAACAGGGGGCATTGCTCTGAAGGAAGTCAATGACTTCAAGTACCTGGGAGTGGAGTCTGTTCTACTGTATGGCTGTGAAACCTGGACCCTGAAGCCAACCCTACAGAAGTCTCTGGATGGGTGCTACACCAGAATGCTCCGCACAGTACTTAACATGAACCAGAACGTGCATGTTACCAACAAGCATCTGTATGGTGGGCTACCAGGACTGAGCGAGAAGGTAGCAGCCAGGAGAATGAGACTGGCCGGATATTGCCAGAGACACCGCAAGCTTCCAGCAAGCAGGCTGGTCCTATGGGAACCAACACACGGCAATCGATCAAGAGGACGTCCCACATCAACATACGTGGGCATACTTCTGAAAGACGTGGGAGCAGAAAGCGCTGGCGAACTAGCCAGATGCATGGGGGATCGAGAGGATTGGAAGCACCGCTGGAGGACTCGTCCGAGGACGACCTAGAGAAAGGGGGAGGGAGGGAGAGGGATTGACTGAATATATGGATAATAATATATGGGAGAGGGAGGTTAGAGGGTAGACAGAGAAGGAGCAAAAAAGGGGAGGGTTAGAGAGGGGTAAACCGAATAAAAGGGAGAGTGAGAGGGAGGAAGGGAGGGTGAGGGAATGAAAGCGGAGAAGAAAGAAAGATGGAGCAAAAGAGAGAGATGGAACTAGGAGAGGGAGAGAGGGGAAGAAAGAGAGAGGAAGCTCTGATGTCAGAAGATATCCATGCTAGCTGCCATATCTGCCTGGCAACATTACAAGGACACACACGCACAACCATGCACACCACCGTGCACACACACACACACAGACACCACACAAACACCCTCTCCTTTACTCAGTGGTGCATGCGCACACTCACACACACACACAGGGAAAGGTGATGTGTAGAGTGATTCCACACATGCTGCCTTTCCATCCGTGATGGTTAATAATTACACACACACACACAAACACACACACACATTCTGATAATCACAGACACACGTACATGTGCCCAGACAAGAATGCGCACACGCATAAAGATAGCCCTGCTTGATTAGTTTTGTGCCACCCCCTGAGGAACCAGGACCCCCCCGCGGCCCCATACATGAGGGGGGTGGGGGGGTACTCTCTTACATTATTCAGAGGGTCCTAAACGATGGGGGTCAGACACTTAAAGTGATAAAACAGAAGGCAAACAACAAAGAAGAACTTTAGAAATATTTAATAGATTACTTGGTGCAATAAATACGACGAGATTATAAAAAGCATCAGTCACAGGATAAAAACTGAAGTTACAGTAGTTTTGTGCAATTGCAAAATCGATTTCACTCGCTTCTCGTGAACACTGCCCTTAAAAAAAAAAAAACAAGGTTGGAATTATTTTGGCAAATAAAGAAGTTATTTTCTTCTCTTCTGTGCTGTGCCAGTTAATTTTTATCTAAATCTTTACGTCTGGCCGACAGAATAAATAAGCCCTTGTTTTTTCGATGTCCACATCTAATTCAGTCGGCTGGACATCAAGCGTTCCCTGATTTGATTCATATGATCTTCCCTTTGTGCCAACAGGACACCAAAATTTCTGGATCTCAGGTGTGGGAACAACAATACCTGAGAAAATAACTAGAGGAATTAAACTACTATCAACCCCTGTCGGACAGATAGCCCAAACTAAACATTTCTTATCCCCAAACTCTTTATCAGTGCCCAGAGGTTTTTGTTTGGTTAGAAAACGATTTTTCTCAGAACCTTAATACGAACAAGGACGTGATGGAATACGAGTGTTAAAAGTCTAAAAAGTGCATACATTCCAAATCACTGAATCTCTTTGGAACCCCGGAGCCGAACTCGCAACCAATCAGAAGCCCGTATTCCCTCATATGGTGATTTGTTTCACAGTATGAGGACAGCAGGTCTGGAGTGAAACACCAAACTTTGTTTTTTCTCCTATAACTTCAGCTAGAGAGGACCGCCAGAGAGGAGGGTGCGGGACACACTGAGACTGTAGGAGGGCTCCCCGGGGGCCCCCTCTGTGCAGTGAGCAGGGGGTCACCCACTTTAGCCCCTCGACCCTTTTCATTCCAGACTGCAGCAGGCCCGGCTTTCCCTCCCCGACTCAGGCCAGGTGCTGACAGCACATTTCACTCGACCCTCTCAGACTTTGAGAGTGTGTTCTCGACACCCCGGTGAAATGTGTTTTCTAATCAGACGCCATCCTCTTTTCCGGGACAGCGCGTCGGCCATTTTACGAAACTCAATACGCGGAAGCGCGACCGTGGCGACGTCGAGGAGGCCAGCCTGAGTGCGGCTTTTTGACTGGTTCTCTGAACGACGGCGAGCCCTCTGGCTGTCTCTGCGGCGTCCCCGCCCCCCTCTTTGGCTGACTACTACACATTATTGACTCCATGGAGCCTTTCACCAACACTGTTAGAGACCCAGGAAATTTCATCTGGTTTTCTTGGCCGGGAACAAGGCACTGCTGGACCACAGAATCCCTACCTCTCGCGACCAATCAGATTCTCCATTTTTGAACACATCAGCTTTTTTTTCATTTCTTGTAGCGGAAAAAAAGCGATGCTTAATCACTTCTGTGTACTGTTCAATTCACAGTATTAGAAAAATACTTTGTGTCACGTTGAGGTAATTAAAATGCCAGATATGTAAAATAAACATACATATTTTTCTCTTTGTTGTACCAGTCTGGTGAAAGGCAAATTTCTTAAAATATAAAAGCTATCATATTCACATGACATCAGAATATCATGTGACATTGTTGTCATGTGAAATGGGAACATCACGTGACATCGTATTGGCGTTACATCGGAATATCACGCGACGTTGGAATATCAAGTGACATTATATTCAAGTGACGCTATATTCACGTTACATTGGAATATCACGTGACGTGCTTTTCGTTACATTGCATTCACGCTACATTGTATCGGAATATCATGTGACATCGTGTTTGCGTTACATTGCATTCACATTACATTGTATAGGAGTATCACGTGACATCGTATTCATGTTAAATCATATTCATGTTACATTGCATCGGAATTTTACGCAACATCGTAATCACGATACATCGTATTCATGTTACATTTTATCGGAATATCATGTTCCATCGTATTCATTTTACATTGTATCGAATATCAAGTGACATTGTATTCACGTTCCATCGTAGTCATGTTACATTGAATCTGAATATTGTGTGACATCGTATTCACATTACATCGTATCGGAATAACACGTGAAATCGGAACACATGCTAAATAATGTAGTACTTGTAATTAGATTAGTATTAATAGTCTAACTGTGTAGCTAGCGTTGTTGCTATTTTGAATCTGATATGTTTAACATCTAACCTGACCCTACCGCGACCCTTTGAGTGCTGCCCGGCGACCGACCAGCTGATCTGTCGGTGATTGGGAGCCCCGTGCGGTGGGTATGTTGGCTCCCCACTCAGTACAGCCTGGTAGAGACCAGCCACGAGCTCCTCTGCTGTCACAGACGGCTGCTCTCGAAGGCATGACATAACGACAGGCTGAGAGCAACTGTTGTTTCTAACACACAGCTTCAAGAGATCCGTTTAGGGACGCCAAGTGTTCACGTCAAAATAGAAAACCCTCGTTTGTCAGCCGAGGATTTAGCGCTAATCGCCGTTCAAATCTGCTTTTAAAAAACGTCCCCCCCCCCTACGCATCATCTTGAGCTGGGGGGTTCGTTCCAATGGCAACTCTCTATGGAATGGACTGAAGATCTTTTGTTAGAAATCTTGTTAAATATTATCTATACATATATGTGTATTATACTTCAATATCAGTCGAGGAAAGAGCATGAGCGGCCTGGGAGCAGGGATTGGCAAGGTCCTCAAAGGGTTCAGGGGTCAGTAAGCCCCACATGTAAAACACACGGTACAAGTGCACTTCAGGGACAGCGTTGAGTACGGAACCACGACTCGTGCTGCTACTCTACGATGCGCCCCCGAGCTGCTTCGGTGTGGGACGGTGGCGGTGCCAGCTCGGGGCAGTATGGCTTGGGCTGGACAAACTGGGTGTCTGGGGAAGGGGATCCGCATGGGGCCAGCAGTGTCTCGGAGAGCACGTGCACTTCTCGTACCCAATCAGGACACACAGCATGTGTGCAAATCTAATCTTGTGGATAAAGTTACTCTTCGTCCTCATCGGCTGACCTCCTGTTTTGTCAGAGGACTCTTGAGTTTTTGTCGGTATACAGGAGGCCAATATCATGCATCCCTTGTGCGTGGGAACACGTGTTTGAAGGCAGGGAAGGCACTGTCTCGACCCCAGGGCTGAGGGCTGGTGCGTGTCACTGCTGACCCCATAGACAAAGCGTGGCTCCCGTCCAGACGGGACGAGAGCTCCTTTAGTCGCCTACTATTGACAACCAGTGACCTCCCGGTTCACAGGGCACTACAGTAGACTACAGGTAACGACTACATACAACCTGCGGCTAAGAGGACCCTTCATCTTGAAAACGGGTCAGCTTTTATTGCTCTAGACAAATGAAGACACAGCCACTCCGCGGAGGAGAGAAGGCTGGTCACGAGGAGCAGGTTGGAGAGGAAAGGGTGCAGGGGACATGCATAGGACCTTGAGACATCGCCAGAGAGAGATTCTGGCGACCTCACACACATATATCCACCTTAACCAATAATGGACACCGGGGGGTGGCTGGGTTGTATATGCGAACAGCGACATAACAAAGTGCTCCCTCTCCACATGCTGAGGCCTCTCCGTGCCGCCGTGGCAACCAGACAAGACAACAGGTGTGCTGGGGATTGGGTGACCAGAGAGAAGGAGCGATTCTTGGGAAAATCCACCAGGGACCGGGCAGAATTACCCACTTCTCGTGCCAGTCGAGGAATAGCA
>OOFH01062174.1:0-11458 GCA_900323355.1 Merlangius merlangus | reverse complement strand
GTTTCATCTCTCAGAGAGAGACAATGGGTGAGGGATTATGTGTGTGCGTGTATAAAGCATTACTGACTGACCAATGACGACTGTGTGTGTGTGTGTGTGTGTGTGTGTGTGTGTGTGTGTGTGTCTGTGTGTGCATGCTGGTGTGTGTCCTGGTGTGTGTGTGTGTGTTGTCGATCCCCCCTTCCTACCCCTTGTCTTCCAGTGTTGTCGTGGCCCTGTCGAATCTGTCCCTTCTTGTAAATGTTCTGCTTCTATATTTGCGTCTTCATTTCTCACTGCTGTAACTCTTATATTTTACTTAGAAGGATGTGTTGGGGTTGGCCTTTTTATGTTGATATTATTTCCACTGCCTCGGAGCAGTTTGTTTTTTGCTGTGGGTTCCATTCTCGTCATCACTTCTTTCATTGTTTTTACTCACTCAGAACTTGCAAAATATGCAAAAAAGAGGAAAGAATTAACTAGGAAAGCAGTTGCCAAGCACTACGACTATCACATATTTGCACAAAATGTCTGTGATTTCCATCTTTTGTCAATTTTTCGAAGGAGATTTTTACATCAGAATCTGAATGTGAAACATTTCCTAGCTTCTAAAGTCACACTTGTGTTGTGTGCGGTCAACATGGAAATAACATTTAAGGCACAAGTCGCCACTTTTCATTAAATACTACAACCTTGAAACTTTGAATTATGAGGAGTTTCTGCTTTATGTGCAGTAGAGCTTTTTTTAAATTAGTGTGCAGCAACTTAATCTAAAAAGTAGTCCCCTGAATCATTCAATACATAATATATTTTCTTATAATGCAGTTGGAAACACATTTGATTAACAGTAAAACATAACTCTTCTATGTTTGACCACCTGTCCTCCCAAACTTCACAGCTGTCCTTGTCGGGTCTTCTTCGTGTTAACCCTCCTTCCCTTGTTTTCAACAGAACTGTGTAGAAATAACCCCTTTGATTTAAAAATGTGGGACTTTCGATCCGCGTAGCGTTGATGCTTTTAAAAACAAACCTTGTTAACTAAAAACCTAAGAGCTATAATCACATTCTTATGCTGTCTTTCTTCTTCTCTGTATTTTTAAATCTACAGAATCCTTTGGTAAGTGCTTAGTTCTGAAGCACACATCACCCCCACTAATGTTACCATGTTACCAACAACTATTAAAATGCATGGCATGCATTTTACTAACAGTCGCAGTAGCCAACTCACAGAGGTGGCAGGGACACACAGGCTTACCCTACCCACCACTACTGGTCTCACTACCAGCAGAGGAACTTCTAGGACTGATAATTTTACATTAGGCACAAAAAGTTTAGCACAAAAATAACAATGATTAATGTTTAACATGTCTCACGTGTCTGCCACTCACTCACTCACTGACCCACTTATCCACTTACTCTCTTCACACCTCCTGTTTGTGTTACGTTAGGCTGTGTCCAGATTCTCCGTAGCTCAGGGCCTAGCAGAGCCAAACCCTACCAGGAGCCGCAGCTCCCACTCTTGTTTCCTACATGCCAAATCCACAAAGTCTTTCCTTTGTAATAGATGGGCCTCACTTGGTCCTCAGAAGTCATTGTCGCTACCGACATTGGCCCCAAGCCTGTGGCACTTCAGTGTGTTCAAAAGTTCCTCTCTCTAACCTATGGTTTTCCTATGATGACTCCTGCCTTTTCTTTACCACTAGAGTACAGAATCTCAATCTCTCTCTCTCTCTCTCTCTCACTCTCTCACTCTCTCACTCTCTCACTCTCTCACTCTCTCACTCTCTCACTCTCTCTCTCTCTCTCTCACTCTCTCACTCTCCCTCCGAACCTTTATTTACGTACCCTGTTAAATCTAATTTGATTCTTCTTCCAAAGCCCCCCAAGCCTCTATCTTCTCGTACTAATGCTTCTTCTTTCTAATCTTATTTGCATTCATATTATCCACCCAGGTGGTACACCAATAAGAGGTAAGAGTGCTGAACTGACGTTCACAGAATGAAAATAAAACGAATTCATTCTTGCTGTCAACCCATCCATTCATTCCAATCACCCTCCATTTTGTCCCCCGTTTACCGATTCCAAATCCCATTTCGTTCATCAAGATCTTTTTTTCTTTGGTCCTGTTCCGTTGACTATTCCATTTCTGTACGTCTATGCTTTATTTTACTCCTTTGTCTCCTGGTTTTCCAGGGACCATTTGGCTCACTTGTGATATGCTTGCCATGGCTCAAATAAGCATATCCAATGACAATTATTTTTAAACAATTTTCTTTTTTTATCCGTTCATTTTTATTTTATTTTCGGCCATAGCGAATCATGTGTCCCTCTTTTTGTCCAACTAAAACAACCAAGCCTTTTTTCCCCTTAGCTGCTCTTATTCAGCTCCAAAAGTATGCGCAGATTGCCGTGGAAGCACGCAGGCATGCTGAAGACAATACTGCCTTTTCTATGCCTTTTTTTCTCCCCAAGAGTTATTTCTATCTTTGCAAACTATTTTTTTTTAATTTCCTCTATTTGCTTTCCTCTTCTGTACCTTCTACAAAAAAGCCCAAACAACTACTTTTTTGATAAAGTTTCTACGGTGCTTTTTTTCTCTTTCACCTATTTTTCTTACTTTTCTTGGGTTTGGAGACTATTTTACTTTTTTGACTTTTTTCTTCAGGGTTTGGGGGAAGGCATACAGTTGAGGCCGGCGAGGACCCTGATTGGCTAATTTTTGCCGTGTGACATGGAGTTTGAGAGTTGTTGAATTTAAAGCCATTTTTCCCCTCGGGTCATGTGACACCACACTGCTGATCCCATTGGTGGATTTTTATGGGTGTCTTTTGTAGCTTTGACAAGCTTACGCAGTGGTTGGTTGACTTCTTGTGGGCTCTGGCCGACATTTTGAATTTTGTCTTCTAATTCAATTGCATTTTATTTTTCAGCTAAGGGTTGTCAGAAGGTTGTAAGTTGTGCCGACATACATCTCTTGCTATTTGGGAAGATGTGCATGTCCAAACTTTTGTTACCGAGGGTTATCTATTGGTTTCGCTTTGCACAAAAACTGAACAATTATTTTTTTAAACATGTAAGCAGCCTTTTTTCAATTTTTTTATACAATGCTGCATTTTTGATAGTCACTTCAAAATCAAGAAGTCCCAAATTTAGATGACTGTTTCAAGTCACATGTGATTGAATATGCTAAGTCCATACCTAAATTTCTTTCTTTCAATTGTCCTCCCTTTTTATGCTGCTTTCTTATACTGTAAACCTCTTTTGTTTGATCCACGCTTCCCTGAAGCAGTATCACTCATTCCCATATTGACCAGTCCAGTGATCTGTTGTTTATTGTAGGTCTCGTCCCTATACCTCACCTGAAATTTGAATTATATAGCATATATAATTATCCTCTTAATATGCATATGCATATATACAGGCTTTAGGATGAGTTAAGATGGCATAGATCATTCAATATTTGAATGTTTTCTTGTTATCTCTTTCAAAGTCATCAAAGATGATACAAATATACAATTAATAAAATGAATAATGCAAGTCAAGCCTTTTTAATATTATTATATTTGAATTTATATACATAGTCTGGCTGGCCTTGTTCAAAGGAACAGCACTCTTTTATTGCATGTGCAAGGTTTGAAGCTCCAATCTCACAGTATGTGAACAGTGGATATTTCCGAAGATATGATGAATATAGAGGAATAACTTTGAATTACTTACAACTTTAAGCTGAGATGTGAATTCCCGATATGTGAAACAATAAATTGGCCACTCTTAAAGATATGCAACTCGGGGTGGTTTAGGATTCAATGATTTCTTGACATTTCCATTTATACTACCACAGTACCAACTTTTAATTGGGCAGGGCCAGGGGAAAAAAACAAAGGGGATAATAGCCTTTTGAAGCATGTTCTCATTTAATTTTTTGATACGGTCACGATTTTAACCAATTATCTCCCTGCATCCATTGTTATTCTCATCTAGGGGCCCTGCAGATTGAGCAGAGCGAGGAATCGGACCAGGGAAAGTATGAATGTGTGGCCACCAACAATGACGGGACGCGCTATTCTGCTCCCGCCAATCTGTATGTGCGAGGTAGGAAGCCACGGTCATCATAACTCAGTCAACAGGTTCATGTACACATTTGACTGAAAATCAAGTGTTAAAACATTGAATAGTAAGTGAATGATGTGGGGTCACAGAACTGAATCTGAACCTTGAACCACGGTTTGCCTGGTTCCGTCCTGCGAACACATGTGAAGAAGGTAATTATGGTATGGAGGTTTTTCTTGGGGGAGGGGGGGTTTGCACTCAACCTACCTGTGTGGATTTGAACCTGTTTGCTATGCTAATTGTTTTTCTTCTCCTCTAATTGATTATCCAAAGTCTTAACTTGAATGACTTAACCGCTTGTTGTTTTTACCTACGAATCATGCCTGACAGTTTTAACAAAACACAGTGGACAACTCTGCCCCTAGATTTTGAATGTCGTGTGTGTCCTTTCCACCAAGTAGTTTAACAGATCCTTCCAAATTTGTCTTTTGTTTCATTCCTCTTGAAGGACCACCTTATTTCACATTTTTCGTTCAATGATTAAAAACGTAATGAATAACATTATGTGCAGCTTAGTAAATTGGTAAAAAAAAACATCACCAAATTCAGTTGATATTTTTCTGCACATTTGTGTTAAAAGTAGGCCTAAATACGTTTTGCGCTTGTACAAGACGGTGCCAAAAGAAATGTAATCTCATCCAAATGAGTTGGATGGGACAAATAAATAATAAATAACTTTAAGTATTTACAGAAAAGGGTCTGGAAAAGAGATCCCAGCTCCCACCGTTTTGAACCAGAGGGTCCTTCAGTCTCGGCATAGCATTTGACCTCCTTGATTATGGCCTTTTTACTCTCTGTGTTTTTCCCTTGTCTCTCTCCTTCCCTCGTTTTATTTTTGCTCTGCATCAAACCCTAAACATCCCTCAGAGCTACGTGAAGGTTGGTGCTTTCACTTTTTAAAACCAGAAATGATCAATAATTTGTTTTCCACCAAAGCCTCAAAATATGATTCATGTGACCATATCCCCATGGCACCATAGCTGTATCATCATTTATTTTACACTGTTAACATCCGTTGATGCAATTTCCGAATAATTTGCAAATGCTGTCGTACGTTCTGTGTTCGTGGCACCCAGTGAAAATGGCAGACTCCCGATCCTTGACTGAATGCTTGACTACATATTAACACGCACTGCATGCTCACACAACTGTTAATCTTCGAAATTGGGTGGGTGGGGAAATGGTATTTGCATCTTTTGGCGGGAGTTTGTTTGCATGGTCACCCGGTAACGCTCAAGTTGAATGTTGTCTTCCCCTTACACCTGTCAGTGTTCCTGCTTGGTGACTTTGATAAACGCCAGCACAATAGCTTTGGCATTAATGTGTGAGGACAGGACCACCAAAATATGTAAACCTGTATGTTTAAAAAATGTATTTACAATGCCTAGCTTTTCACAATAAAATCACTAAATACTAGATAGTTAAAAATAATTTGATAAGTGGACTCACTCACACATATTACATTGTGGTTAAAATGCCCCCTTCTGCTTTTACAGTAAATTACATTTTGCTGAGTGGTAATATTCCCCCTTTCCCCCAGAGAAAAACACATTTCCTCTGTTGAGAGTGACTCAACCCTAGGATGTCATGAAAAAATAATGTGTTTGAGTCATTATCATTAAAACTTGACGAATGTAATGATCGAATTAACAGGACGAACACTCCATAGCAGGGGAACACAAGCCAATTGGATATTAATTTAATATAGAAGGAGATAAAAGTTGTATTTAATAATGCAACAAGTTCCTCTGCTGTTGATTTCCTCTCTGGAGAGGTGCAATCTGCTTGGCATAACAAGCCATTCAAAAGGTTGGCAGATGACATCGGTCATATAAAGACGGCAAAAAATATCTCCATTTCTTGGCGCATATCATATCTAAATCCTACCCACATTGTATAAGAGCGTTGGTCACTAATTGTCACTTCACAGAAAACCCAGTGAGTCTGAATATTCATAAGTAGTAACACTGAACTCATGCCTTAAATTTTGACGTTGTGATCCTTTCCATTTTGCCTTGCATCCTACCACTCTCGGCGTTAACACCATGTGACAATGCCAGTCGTCATACCAAATTATAACAAATTAACCATATTTGACTGACCCTGTGAACCCTTTCCATTGGGTGTTGCAGCAGTGCAAATCTGAGAGCGTTGTGGTTTAGTTTTTGCGCTGTTGCAAGAAATACAACTTGAAATCGTCTGCAATAGCCTTTATGTCCATTGTGCTCTACTCCTTAACATCGATTCTCTCTATAACGTGACTGTAAAAGAGAGTAGTGTTTCATCCAATAGGCATGGATCCATCTCTCTGTCATTTAAACATTTTTTTAATCCTTTTGTGTAATTTTATTTGAAAACCAATTCGTTTTCAAAGTGCATCGGCTTTTGCGGGAAGTCTGATGTCCACAAAAGCAAACACTGTTTACATTCCATTGTGGTACGTGTCCCTTTCTGAACGATATCTGTGTGTGTATGTGAGGATTTGGTGCGACACATTCATTCCCATCAACTGGGGGGCGTGCAGCATAAAAACAGGTTGCCATTCAACTCTGCAATCCATTTTTACAGTCCAGTATTGTATGTGCTGTTCTGTTCACATCGCGTAGTCACATTATATTTTTGTGCATGATTGTCACAGTTATACGTTGGTATATTGCCTTGGTATAAGTCCAAAGGGTGGTTTTAATAAAGCTTTCACTGTTATTGTTATGTTATCCAATACTTCAGCTTCGTTACCAACACTATATTTGTGAATATTTGTATCGGTATACCGTCACAGTTAACATGAAACGCCTAACATTATCACCAACGGCAGCCATTATGTTCCAGTATCCCTGTCTTCTCTTCCCCGATTTTGAACCGGCTTCGTCTTCCCCCAGTCCGTCGGGTCCCGCCGCGTTTCTCCATCCCGCCCACGGACAACGAGATCATGCCGGGCGGCAGCGTCAACATCACGTGCGTGGCGGTGGGCTCGCCCATGCCCTACGTCAAGTGGATGCTGGGCGCCGAAGACCTGACCCCCGAGGACGACATGCCCATCGGACGCAACGTGCTGGAGCTAACGGACGTGCGTCAGTCGGCCAACTACACGTGCGTGGCCATGTCCACGCTGGGGGTGATCGAGGCCGTGGCGCAGATCACGGTGAAAGGTAAAGACAGACGCTTGGTTGGTGCCAAACAAACCCGATCCAGTGATCACAGGTGTCATATCGAGTGCACGACTGTCTAGTAGTTATCTTATTTGAAAACCAATCGGTTTGCAATGTGCATCGGCTTTTGGGGGAAACATACCCCAAGTGCCAAGTGCTTGGTTCTATGAACATCCTTACTGTACCGACAGCGATATATTGTTCTCCTTCTTCTGACAAATGTACTTATTGTAAGTCGCTTTCGAATGAAAGTGTCTGCTAAATGCCCTAAATGTAAATGTTCTAACCCCAACGCCTGTCAAACTTAAGAAATGCCCTAACCCCTGACTGCACCCTGAAGACATACATCCATAACACTTAGTGTCTCTACATATACGCCAACGCTAAAAGGCTCCCTTCAAGTCACGTTTGAAGTCTAGTTTAATGTGTACATGCTCGCATGGATAACGGTATATCCATGCGGTCGTTTTAAACACCCCTTCCTGATGCCATAAATCGTTTGCAGAAGATCTAGCCTTAAGCCGTAGACAAGTCCTGGCACACGGACCCCACATCCCCCATGCCTTACTCACCCGGTTTAGAGCGCAGCGTAACGTTTTATCTCTCAGAGCACGGAGATCCTCCCGCTCACCGTTTGTGTACGTGAAGGCCTGGGTGAGGGGTTGTTTGAAAAAATAACAGTGGGTATTGTTTGGTATCCTCTTAGGACACGCCTGTTATCAGAGGGGGTAATCACATCGAGGCAGCGTCTCGCCGGAGAGATCTGGATGATTTGTGTTCCAGTATTGCCGCATGCCATGACACCAGACAGAATGATGCACAAACACTCCAGCTTAGTTTTTTTTTCGTTTTTCATCGCAGCAGCCATAACATGGTGGTATTAGTCACAATATAACGGTGGCTGGCAGGAGCCTTCAGCCCGAGCATGCTTCAGGTGGCATATAAAGACAATATATTGCCCTGATGTATCTCAGTGGGCTGCCAGTGTGGGGGAATTAAAGACATAAATTTTACTGCTAAATTATTAAAGAGATAAACATTAGGAAATCCCTAGATTAATGGCACCTAGGACCCCTTTCAAGGTTTTATTTTCTTTCGAAAACGGTCGGAGAGGTACCTGAACCCACATGATCGATCTTTCATTCTTAGGTCTTGGATGAAAATATACATCATCATTGACACATGCAGTATGCTCAAGTGTCATGTTTCTGAGATGGCACATTCAAATCTAAAACAAACGTCCATTCCTCTTTCGAATCGGCCTTATTATTACTATTTTCATTTTCAAACCAGCGCTACCCAAGTCCCCGGGGGTCCCCGTGGTGACGGAGCGCACCGCCACCAGCATCACGCTGACCTGGGACTCGGGTAACCCCGAGCCCGTGGCCTACTACATCATCCAGCACAAGTCCAAGTCGTCGGAGGACCTGTACAAGGAGATCGACGGCGTGGCCACCACGCGCTACAGCGTGGGGGGCCTCAGCCCCTACTCGGACTACGAGTTCCGCGTGGTGGCGGTGAACAACATCGGCCGCGGCCCGCCCAGCGAGGCCATCGAGGCCAAGACGGCGGAGCAGGCGCCCAGCACGGCGCCCAGACAGGTCAGGGGTCGCATGCTGAGCACCACCACGGCGGTCATCCACTGGGACGAGCCAGAGGAGGCCAACGGGCAGATCATGGGTTACAGGGTGTACTACACCATGGACTCCAACCAGCACGTCAACGTGTGGGAGAAGCAGATCGTCCGGGGCTCCAACTTCGTCACCATCCAGGGCTTGATACACAACAAGACCTACTACATCAAGGTGCTGGCCTACACCTCCGTGGGCGACGGACCCCTCTCTCCTGACCTGCAGATCATCGCCAAGACCGGAGGTAGGGTCGTTCAATTGTTTAACAGTCTTTGGGGGCTCATTGATGAAATAACACAATTGAATCTATTGAATTGACTTTTGTTGTTATTGTATGATTCCATGAAAATTATAATTGTGGGTGGGTTCAGTTGGTTGCAATCTGCAACCTCACCACTAGTTGCCACTAAATCCTACACACTGTATCTCTAATATCAGGTCTAAATGCATACGTGGTTGGAGTGACGCCTGGCTCAGCATTTTGTAGTAACCGACAACACTCTCTTGGCGCCGATCTATTTTGCAGTTCCTTCACAGCCGACAGACTTCAAAGGAGAAGCCAAGTCTGAAACAAGCATTTTACTGTCCTGGATCGCCCCAGCGCAGACAGGGCAGGACAACCAGATCCTAGGGTACGAACTGCTGTACAAGAAGAGGGACGACAAGGAGGAGGTAACTAGCTGCTCTCAGTATATTTCATTGAACTCTTAACTTTATGAACTCTGAATCACTCTGAAACATCTTGAATCATCCCATACAAATTGCAATCCTCTTTCATTGCATCTGATTCACAATGACGCTTGCATATTACTTTCAACAAGTTATAGTTCTTCTGTTGAGGAGGGTCGTGATTTGAATTTCAATACCACAATCTTCATACTTCCTATAATCGTATAACTCCAAGACGGTGGCTCCACTTGTAACGTCATGTGGCATCACGTCAAACCCTGCTATCGCAAAACAAGTGAAGACATAAATGACGCCTCCTTCCCCCTACAGAAACGGATCAGCTTCGAGCCCACCACGTCGTACCTCCTGAAGGACCTGAAACCCTTCACCACATACACCTTCCAGCTCGCCGCGCGGAGCAAGCATGGCGACGGGGCGTACACCAACGAGATATCGGCCGAAACCCCACAAACACGTAGGTCCCCTTCCTTATCTGACCTCTAAATACGGAGACTGTGCCGAAGAGTTGTAACGACTTATGGACGGTGGTGGACAATATGCATATATAGAGCTTTCATTCCAAATGCATCACTTAGTGTACATGTGCAGAAAGACGAGCTGAAAATTAAACTGAATTTGCTTAACGAGGCACACAATGCCTTGTGTGGTGATGCATTTGAAATGTAAAAAACTGAAATAAGGTCAATCGAGGTTAGTTTTACTTGTATCTGATGTGCACTTGGCCATTCCCTATTCACTTTGAATAGACACCTGACCTTTATTGTGAAGTCTGGTGGCAAGGTTACCGAAAAAAAACACTCTACCTTTGTTGTGCAAAAACATTTTGACGTGGGCATATAACATATTGCATTATTTATATGATCCCTAATACCCACTGTCATCTAGTTGTTTCGGAAGAGCTTATTTTTTTTCGGTCTATAAATAAAAAACAGAACCTTGTCTCCTGACATCACATCAGCCAAACTGAATACGCTGAACACTTGGAGGCTTGCAGAACTTTCTATGCTATGCTTTCTACGTCAAAGTCAACATTACGGACAGGAAAGCCAAAATGGACGCCCTTATCGGGTGTGATTGGAGGGGGCATTGACAGGTAGTTAAGGGAGGGAGGTTGGGAGAGGCGTATATATGCATATATTTGTATAGAAAATGTTCATAGAAAGCTCTGTATTGTCGTGTATCATGGGTATATTCAGATGAAATATAACAATTGTTTCAAATGACGGAAGATACAGACGTATCTTGCAAAATCCTTTTTTGCACCGCAAAAGGTTTAATCAGACTAGGGCAGAGGTGAAGGTAGGTATCGGAGTGGAAACAACTCAGTGTGTTCCTTGATGTAGGTGCGGAGGTAAATACTGACGTAAGATAAAGTAACAGTGCATGTCAACGTGCTTAGAGTCTATTAATTCAGTCATGTCTTCTTGGGGAGCTCTCTGTTGAATATCAGGCTTTTACCACAAACCAACAGGCTTCGGAAAGGTTGGTGATTTTTCCTATGAATTAAGTGACACATCAACCTTTATGTTTTTGGATTGATGGTAACTGCTTGCACAATTTGTCATTATTAGTATCATTATTTTAAATTTATTTGAGGCTCAAACTTATTAAGGACTCATAATTATTTGGGGCAAATCCTAGACATTGATCAATTGTCAGATTGAGTTATTGCCAATATCCTTTTTTCACTAAGGTAGGTTTAATATTCTAGAGCTGTCCATTCACAAATCCATGCATACATCACACGTATATCACTCACGTTTGTTCATGTTGGTCTTTACCTTTTACTTTGCTTTTTGTTTGCGATTTATACCATTGACGTCAAATTCATTTTCGCACGTGTTTGTGGTTTTGTCCTCATCTCGTGTTATTTTTTTTCCTTTTATTTTTTTATTCATC
>OOFH01062171.1:0-10474 GCA_900323355.1 Merlangius merlangus | reverse complement strand
AGCATCTAGACAAAACAGAGCTAGGGGATTCTATGATACCATCATGCATATTGCAGCCTTGTTATTGGAAGTAGCCTGGACAACCACTGGTAAAGCTGTCATAAGACGTGCACAAGCCTTTGGTCTATGCCCATTGAAATGTTCACCTTAGCCCAGAAAGGTAAAGGCATGAAATGAGATTGCCTTAAAACAGACAAGAATTGGCGCAGCATGCATTCAAAGGATCCAGCAAATTCATACAGCATCCTGTTGTGTTTCCGGTGCTTGTTGAAAAACGACTTGACCCAATTCATCCAGAGCAATGCAACAACTTAACCTCAAACAAACCGTCAACAACGAAGAAGATGCATGTGTGAATGGACTCATTGTGTCCCTTTGTACTTTGTACACTACACTGCCTCCATGAAGAGATACACAGGCCTACAGCCGTGAATGAACAGTCAGTGTCACTCAGTACTAGCAGCCAAGTCTCCACAAGCAAATGTAGTAATGCTGGTCTCATCATTCATACTCCCTCCCCGTTTGGCAATGCAAGCCACGAAATATGACTCAAAAAACTACACCATCTTGTGCCATCTATATATTTTAAAAAGCTTTCCTAAATTGTTATTTTTTAAACAATGTGCAATGTGTTTCCAACAAAACACTTGCTGGTTGGGCGAAATCAACATTGTTGAAAAGGTTCCTCTAAATTTATGAAGGTACACTGACATTATGCAAACATTTGACAAATGTTTCTGCTTGTACAAGCCATATCCAATAGGAGCACATCGTGAATACCTCCTGAGTGATAAGAACAATGACCACTAGAACGTCCGGGCTGTCAGAGTCAGACTAGAATCCACAGGCGGGCATCCCAGCAGGCCCCTTCAACAAGACCTACTTCTGTCCTGTCAAACCAACCAGATAAATAACCAGGCGAGATGTATACGCACTAGAACTGAAGCAAAAGTGTACGAGGTGATTCAAAATCACCTCATACATCCCAGTCTGCAAAGTTACAACAAAACTAACGTGCCTTTTCATTGAATATTCAAATTTAAACCAATAGAGATGAACTAGAAAAAGCCAAACCAACTGAGCTGTGCTGTCTGCTGTGATATGTGATATGTGATACACCAGATAACGGATTAATTAGCCAAGGCCAAATAACATGTTAGGCTCAAGCTTAAAAGAAATGCCCGTGAGGGTTGATGAAGTTATAGCAGACGCTTACCTGGAGCACTGCAATCAGCACAGACGTCCGTATTGCGGACTCGTTTGGACATGGTGGTGCTGAACTCAGGACGACGGCTTTGTGATCAATGTTAGGAGTGAGTCGCTCCGTCTGACTCGCTAGTCATTGATATCCTTGTGAAGAAGAGGGATACCTTCCGCGTTAGCCGCCGTTAGCTAATTGCGTGTAGTCTGTAAACGACCTACTTCTCAAGCTGATGATAACCTTGTATTCAACCGCTCAGGTTTCCGTCTAAACAGTGATGGTTGGCGGTATCGCGGTTCACACGTCTCTATTGTGCAAGCGCCAAATTGGCTAATTTAGCCACAAGGGTCAACCTTTTCATGATAGTTTCCTAGGCTCGTTGCGGCACCACCGCACCGCGAAGACATAGCATTGGCTACTACTACCAGGCTGGCAGCAGCTGTGACTTGTGTCATAAGCCCGCTCCACGCAGCCGTGCTGGGGGTAGCTCGTCGGATCGAGCGCTTGGGACAGTTATAGCTGACGTTATGTTTTTATAATGGCTCCGATTATTCTACCGATGTGGTGTTTTATTTTGTACATTCGTGATGGATCAGTCGCTCTGTGTGCATCAGACCGAAAACAGAACCCAATTGTGAAGTGTTAGGGTTATTGGGTTGTTTTTACCAAAATAAGGTTGGTCAACCACTCCTCTGGTCTAGCCACTAGACAGTATATATAATGCATATTTAATGTAAGTCGTCCCGTTATATGATCGAGACTTGTTCCGTGTGGATCTATGTCACAGAGAAGGCGTGAAACATACAATTGAAACGTAGTACAGGAAATATTATTGCTGCGATATTTGCTGCTTGCAAAGTGGAATCTACCACGTTATGTGACGTTGTGTATGAATACATTGTGTACATTTTTATTTATCAAATCGTTGTTGTATGACATCCTCAAAGGGCTCATATATCATTCGTTTGTTGTCGGTATTAAATTGATATATTGATACGGTTGGTTTATATCAGATGTTATCAGGACAAAAGTTAAGTGCTCGGATGGTGCACCCCCGTTTGTTTCTGAATGGTTGGTTCTACTTTTGGACCTTACTATTCGCTGCCCTACATGGAAAGAATAGTATTCATAAAATGTTGTTAAAATGTATAACAACAAGATATAGGATCCCCCTTTTTTATTGCCTCATCTTTTATAAATAGTACACTGATAAGTAGCCATGAAAAGGTGTTTTGATTAAGTGCCAGTTCTCCTCGCGTATAATTAAAAACCCCCCTACGGTAGTAAACCAGTCTTGACACTTCCTTGTTCAAAAGTTTTATTTAGAGGAAGCCCTGGAGTAAAGTTGGTCACCGAACCGGTTAGCATACGTCGATGTCAATGTTGTGGACCACTCAGACAAGCCTTCCTTTGAGTTTATACTTTTGAGAATAAGCCCAGTGTGAGGCAGTCACTCAGATGGACCTGGCTGTGAGGCGGCTCGTACTCTCAGACGCATAAAGGAGGAGGATGACAGCCGCTAACGTTAGCGAAGAGATAAGGGAGAAGTTCCCCTTGCATTCTTCGGTCTGGGAGAACGACTACAGGAGTTTGGAGAGAGATTTAGCACAGGTTTGTCAATATCTATTTGTATTGAACATAGTCATAGTCTATTTATTGAAATGACGTACCTCGTTAAACCGAAAATTAGCTACTTTGTTCCCCTACAGCCGTCAAACTAACGCCATCCATCACTGTGGGCGCTCCGCATTGGAGGCAGCCGAGACTTGACATGTTCAGGGCATAAAGGGCGTTCACGTATCTGTCGTCGGACAATCCGTGCATATTATGTTCTCTAAACTTTCCGTGAGGCATACTGTCGACATGTTGTGATGTGCTTGTAATTTTTTCAGAATGACGTGGAGACGGTGGATCCGCGGGGCCGGACGCCGCTTCACCTCGCCGTGTCCCTCGGTCACCTGGAGTCTGTGCGGGTCCTCCTCCGCCACGGTGCTCAAGTGACCAAAGAGAATGCTAATAATTGGACAGGTATGCTGGGTTTCCTCGGCCTGACAAAGTCAGACCTATTCGAAAAGCGAATAAAACATAGCTCGCCGAATTGTTCTTGGGTTTACTCATTTATTTACATGTCAGTGTTCATTGCAATTATATCAGAAAATGGCACGTTTTCACCACCTTATAGTTGATTGAAAAGTAGATGCAGAACTAGATAATTCTATAGTCTAGACCTAACTTACTAACTGCAGTGATCCCATTAACACATTTTATTTTTATTTCTTATAAAATCTGTGCTAAATCCTCTCCTCTTGTTTGGCCTGATGATGTGTTGCGTGTCTACAGCCCTACAGGAGGCAGTCAGCACGGGCGACCCCGAGATGGTTCAATTGGTCCTCCAGCGTAGAGACTACCTCAAGGCCTCCACTGCCCTTGGAGGGGTGCCCGAGCTGCTGGCCAAGATCAGAGAGGTCAGGCTTAACAACCCCGCCCCTAACGCTAACCCCAACTATACTACCTCTCCCTGTCATTTATCTGGTCACTTAAGAAAAAGCAATCATTGCATATTTCTGTTTTGTTCCACAGTCGCCTGATTTCTATATGGAAATGAAGTGGGAGTTCACCAGTTGGAGTAAGCTCTTTTTTTCCCTCTCATCTCCATGAATCCATGGTAGGCTTGGTGGATATTCCAGTTATCGGAATATCCGGTGGCCATCAGGGTTTCCCTATAAAAGACGACATAGTTCTCAGCTGGGGTTCCTGGAGGTTTAATGCCTCCAGAACAAGCTTTTGTTGAAACTAGCAGGGAGATGGGAACCCTACTATAGCTTGTTCATAATGCTTGTATGACTTCGTTTTTTATGTTAATCTTTTTTCCTTTTTTTTTTGTAATGAGTAACTATTCCCTGGAAAGCTAGATGACCCATTCCAAGATGTTACCTCTTGTTCCGATACATTTGTAAATGTATTTAGCTGAAGGACCTTGCTCTCCCAATTTCTAACGCCTCTGTGTGGTTCGTTGCAAAGTCCCGCTGGTGTCACGAGTCTGTCCGAGTGACGTGTGTCGCATCTGGAAGAGCGGAGCCAGCCTGCGGGTGGACGCCACCCTCTTGGGCTTCGAGAACATGACCTGGATCAGAGGGCGTCGCAGCTACATATTCAGAGGAGAGGGTACGCGCACGCCTGACTGTCTGTGTGTCTGGCCTAATTTCCTTACAATTCCCCCCCCCCCCCCCCCCCCCCCCACCAGTCGAAACCAACCTACTTTCACCATAAGATACGATTAATTAGCTTACTTATGATTTTCAATGTCTTTATGTGTCACCCGTTATACTTTGATGCGGTCTGATTTGTTTGACGTCTTTGTCTTCCTTTTCTGTCTCCGTCTCCCTGCGTTGCAGATGCATGTGCAGAATTGATGGAGGTGAATCATGACGATGAAGTGGTGGACACGGAGCGCTTCAACATCTCCCAGGAGATAGAGGAGGTCACGCTTGATTCCATGCAGCCCGCCCAACAGGAGGTGGCCAAGCGTCTGACCACGTCTATCGTGAACACCTACTTGGATACCAAGGACATCGCCTTCGAAAGGTATTTTTCCTTTTGCCCTGTTTAAACAAAAAGTTACAGCTAGTCCCTCCTCCAGTATTATTATAGTGTTATACATTATGGGTCTTATCATCGACACAGCTTTTATATTATTGCTTTTACTGCAACTACTACAGTGAGTTATAAATGGGAACGGTTAGTACGAACGCTCTAGTTATAATCTCTCATCCCCTCGGTCGAGTTTAGTCAATTCGACAAGTTACAGGGCTAGCATCTAGCCCATAGAACTGTGTCGGGCCTGTGAAAATATAGTGCAGTTGTGTTGGCGTAGATCGGTCACACTCAGAAAAATATTAAGGCTGAGCAAGAATATTTAGAAATTTAATTGTTTGGTAGGTTTTCAAATCTTAATGCAACATTTGAATGCTTTGTTTAATTATTTTTCTAATGAAAAAAAAAATCGATCTCTAAAATATTGTCTTTGTTGGATGAATAACCATTCGCTAGATTTGTAGTTCGATATTCAAACACTATTTGAATATTCTGGTAGCACCTTCACAGCTGCTGGCCAGTGTATACAAGCCTTTAACCCTCCGGCCACAGGGCCGTAAATGAAGAAGGATTTTAATAATGTACATATTTAGCAGCATAGTCCAAAAGACACCAAAAGCTCTACCTACCAGCAATAACGTCTTGGTTATTTCGTAAACATGAATAGAACAGGTAGCAATGTTATCTTTTTATGTTGATCCGTCCCACACAATGGCGTTTGTTTGATGCATCACCGGGTAAATAGAACTAGTCCTGCCATCAAATATATGCAAAACTTTAATGTTCAAACAACTTATTTGCTTTGTGATAATTGTATTTAGGCCTACTCTCAGAGGTTTGGGCTGCATTGAATCTCTGCCATAACTAAGTTGAACTCAGACTGATGAGTGGATCTATATATTGTTGCTTTGTTATTTTGCATTATTTGTTTTACCAATGAAACAATTTTAGAAATTAAATGAAACATTTAGTCGATTCTAAAAACGTGATTTTACAGCAGTGGTCTCCGCCTGCTAAGTTCCAGGCAGTAAAAGATAAGCATTATGAATGGATTTTTTTTCTTTCAAATATTAAGCATGGTATACACAAATATTGTTGTGTTTTAAGGGGCTTTTTATAAACTAAAAAAATCAATGGTAATTAAATACTCTTAAGGCTAGCACATGTCCAGCGATTGCACTTAACCATTGCCTCCAATGGTTCTTATTGGAATAGTTCTCGTGTCATTGTACTAAAGATTGCATTCGTTCATGCTCGTTCATTCTTGTATTTTCTTAACAGGAATAAGGCTGGGATTTGGGGATGGAGAACTGACAAAACGGAAATGGTCAACGGATTTGAATCAAAGGTTGGTATACAGCAGATCTCCACATTATTCACTACCTGTCAATATTATTGCTTGCAACCGGTTTGGTAGGTCGGCTGGCATGACCCAGCAGGCTGCTGTGTTGGCAGGTTTTCAGTGTCAACAACGTGAATGTGATCATCCGCACGCGCACAGAACACCTAACCGACGAGGAGAAGACCAGGATAAAAAGTGAGTGCCACCCTGTTTTGATACATAGGGGGGGCGGGGGGAAAACACCTTTGTGTAATTCTTGTCAGACCAGGAGGAACATAAATCGGTTCTTCTCTACTAGGTGAGAGGAACGTGCTGGAGTCACTCCTAGGGACGGTAGAGCAGCACATTAGTGCCCAGGGGGTAAGCTAGACCACGCACCTTCTGACCTTCACTGCACATAGGGTTCACCGCTGATGTGAACGGGTCTGGGCTCTCTGACTCTGCAGGATCTGACTCTGGAGTATGCCACGGCCACCAACCCTACCGCCATTACTCCAGAGGAATACTTTGATCCAGACTTTGACCTGGAAGACCGAGACATCGGCCGGCCTATTGAGCTGAGCATCCGGACGCAGAAGTGAGCAAACATGTTCTTGTGTTCTTCTGGCTGTTTTTGATTTCTCATATTAATTGCCCTTTATTTGATGTATACCTATCATTATTTTTGCTTGGCTTTCCTTGTATTGGCTTACTCTTCTGTGTTAGCTGACCTAGTGCTAGCCTACTCTTTATATTGGCCATGTCTCAATTGTTATGAGGCATCCTAGATGCGTGGCAATTCTAGTACACTAGAACTATCTTATTTAGTGTGTAGTAAGCACAGTTGATAAACTGATCGGCTACTTCTTCAGGCGGATAACCCCCCATGTTCCCATGTGCACCACTCTCCTTTTTTAAATGGCAAACTGTGTAGTTTTATGAATGTGACCTTTTACTTCAAAGCTTGTATGTATTTACATGATGGACGATACAATGACGTCTACTTTATTAATCCTAGACGGGAAATGTTCACATGAGGCTGTGTCTTTCATGTAATCATTTCCCAAACTAAACTCTAATAAGGAACATTCCTCTGTATAAAGGTGATAGGAAGCCTAGGTATCTAGCATGCATTGTGTTTGCCTACCTGGTGTAGTTGCAGGCTATTGGCTTGATCTTTATCGTTCTTTGTTTGTATACCTTACACTTTACAAGGCTCAACGCTAAGGCTTTTTTCCACTTGCCCGGTCGGGCCAGTGGGTCTTCTACTTGCCTGGTAAATTTCACTGGTCCCAAATATAAATAGTTTTTTTTATTAGTGGTTATCAAATAACGACAAAGATTCAGGTAAATTGTTATATTTTATCTTTATTTACAAAGTATGAATGCATCTGACATTGTTGGAACATTTGTATTTTTTCTTTTTGAGGTTTTATCCCATATTTTAAACTTTGGCAATCAAAAAAATAAAATAATAATCCCCTCACACCCGACGTGCTCGCTGATCTGCTGACAGCTATCGTCCTACAACACCTTCCGCATTGAAGTTGCATACTCCTAGCTTCGATGCTAATGTATAGCAGTTTCCACAGCATATCAACTAAAAGGCTGCTACGCCATTCAGTTTTTATGCGTTTCATTGCACTGAAGCGGAGGACGGGATATCAGCAGCCCGCTTAGCTGCCATGCAAGCAATATGCTGCTTGGTCTTATCGTGACACTCAAGCATCTGCTTTCTGATGCTTAACGTTCCTTTAAAAAAAAGAACCGCTTTATCCGCCGTTGACGGGAACTTAAGGCAAACCTCGCAGAACATAGTTGGTGATTCCTCCACACCCTTGAGTATAACCAGGGATGCTTGAAAAGTTTGCTTACGCTTGAGCTCATACGCAGCCATCTCCTAGTTCTTCATCAACTGACTGCGGCGGGCCCGCTACCTGCCGGGAGTCTCGCGATCTTGATTGGCCGAAGCCACATTCAAATAATTGTGATTTTTCTTTTTTTTTTTGCTTCGAGTCCTCCACTTGCCCGAACGGGCAAGCGAGTTGTCATAGTTACTTGCCCGACGTGGCGTTTTACTTGCCCTGGTAAGTCGGGCAATCCTTATTGTTGAGCCCTGCGTTGGAACACGCAAGATCGGTAACCATAGCAACGCGGTAATCAAATCTCGCGAAGCCCAATCCATGTCTTACTGAAGGCATTTAATGGTCAAAATATTATTAATAAATATTAGAATATATTCAAATATAAATATTAATAAACAAACAAACTTCGAATATGATTTTTGGGCAAAAGTCAAAGCCCTACCTGTAACTAACCCCTCTGTTACTAACCTCCACAAGTTACTGACCTCCACCTGTTACTAAACCCTCTGATACTTACCCCCACCTGTTACTAACTTATCGTTTTTGACTGATAAGGTACTGGTTCTGGTCAGGTTTGTGTGCTGTACTGAGGTTCTGGTTCTTGTTCAGGTGTGTGTGCTGTACTGGTCAATGGTCCGGTGCTGGTGTCGGGCCACTGTGGAGTCGGTAGTCGAGGGCCCCGTCTCCATGAGAACGCTGGTGCGCTGCTTCCTGGTGGACCACGGGGAGCGGGTGGTCGTCATGTCGGACCAGTAAGTCAACAGCTCCTAGTAGACGCATGGCATTAGGACCCAGTTCTGCCCCAACCAGGGGCTGACGCTGTGTTGTGAAACAGGATCTGCCCTTTGGAACCGGAGTTCCTGCTGGTTCCGTTCCAGGTACAGCGGTTGCGGCTGGCGGGGGTCCAACCCACCACCCTGAGGCTATCCATCTGTGAGGAGAAGGCCCTGCTCATGTAGGTCCTGCTGTCAGCTTCCTCCTCCTCTAGCGTATCATTCAAGATGTTAAACCCCTTTAATCTGAGGATGGTAAACCACTTTAATCTGAGGATGTTAAACCCCTTTAATCTGAGGATGTTAAAACACTTAACCTTGAGATGTTAAAGTCCTCTAATATGAAGATGTCAAAACATTCTAATCAACTTCAAAGTTGTGTGTGGATGACAGAAGTAGAAGCAGGCGTAAGGCAGCCAAGGAGGTAAATCTGAATTCATGAGGTTCTGTCCTCCATCTTGTGTTTCATGTAGTCCTTCCAACACCTGGGACCGCTCTGCTACACGCTACCTCCACAACCTGCTGAAAGGTGCCATCACTAACCCTTACCCTAACCCTGACCCCCTAACTCTGGTGATGCTGTTTATGGTGGTGTTGATGCTGTTTGTGGTGGTGTTGTGAGGGTGTTTGTGATGGTGTTGATGCTGTTTGTGGTGGTATTGTGAGGGTGTTTGTGATGGTGTTGATGTTTTTTGTGGTGGTGTAAAGCATCGACCAAGGTGGAGGCTGTGCTGATGGAGGAGGTTGATGACTCCATTTCCATTGAGCTCCACGTGACCATCCAGGGAGTCAAGGTGAGCACATAATCACTGGGAACTTATGATGCTTACTAATGTAGAATATTATAATGAGGGCTGCGTCATTATTGTGATGTTCTACTGTTCCCTGTTCTAACCAAGCATGTTGAAGCAGCCTTTGGTTCCCGTCTAGTCCCACATATCATATTGAAGGACTAACGAGCCCCCTGCTGTTCTCAGATCTGTGCAAACGACGACCTGGTGGCCAAGCGCTTCGGCTACTACGGCAGTGAGGGCCTGGAGGCGTCGGAGGGGGGGGGGCAGACCCCCGCCATGTTGGCCTGGGACATCTTCTCAGACACAGACCGCTTCCTGGCCTCCAACGGCTGCTCTATCGGGGGCTACTGCACCCTGACCTCGCCCGGGACTAGGGCTGGGGGTAAACGATTATTTATTAAACCATTAATCGGGCGATTATTTCATCGATTAGTCGACTAATCTAATGACTAATTGGATGGTTATCTATTTCTGTTGCTTGATTAATAAAAACCATAATGTATCTCAAATAAATACCAAAAAATTCAACAGTTTTGCACAGCAAAAAACCTTCTGCTTTACACAAAATAAAATAAATAAAATAGTTTCACTGTTATACAAAATGAAAGGCCAGCCGTGCTCAAATCTGCCAGTGTGAGTGTGGCCAGTGTGGCCAGGCCAGGCCAATTTGGCCACTTGGGAGAGGTGTGCTGCTACGGTACAGGCCGCTACGGTACAGATGCTAATGAGCCGAAACGCGCAGTCGCGCACACGCACGGCTACGCAACCTGAGCTGGATGACGTATAGTCCATGCGACGACCACGGACATAATAAAGGCGACGAGCCTTCTTTCCCATTAAACGGTAAACATATATCCAAATAAGCAACAGATTCAGCAAAGTGCGAACTGTGTTCTCTGTGGTGTTGTCCATTGCCCTCGAAAATC
>OOFH01062168.1:0-10479 GCA_900323355.1 Merlangius merlangus | reverse complement strand
CCGGGGCCCCCGTCTGGAGCCAGGCCCAGACGGAGAGCCCGTTGGCGAGCGCCTGGTGGCCGGGTTTGCCACGGAGCCCGGCCGGACACAGCCCGAACAAGCTACGTGGCACCACCCCCCTCTTCGTCCTGTGGGCCCACCACCTGCAGGAGGACCCGCTGGGGTCGGGTGCGCTGCCACATGGGAGGCAGTGAAAGTCAGGGGTCCCGACGGACCAGACCTGAGCGGCAGAAGCTGGCTCTGGGGACGTGGAATGTCACCTCAATGTGGGGAAAAGAACCGGAGCTTGTGAGGGAGGTGGAGCGCTACCAGTTAGATCTGGTGGGGATTACCTCTACGCACAGTCTCAGATCTGGTACCGTACTCCTGGATAGAAAATTGGCTTATTTCCTGTTTGGCAAGTTTGGCTATGATATGTTAAGGAGTTGCTGAGAAATGGGCTTACTTCCTGTTTGGCCTGATTCTACATCAAGTTTGATTGGCTGTCACTGGCAAACGGTTTTGAATTTGAAAAAGATGTTTGATTCTTTACTTCAGCTTGGTCTGAAGATCATATCGGGGAAGTTTCATGAAGATTGGACAGAATTTGTGGCACGTTGATATGTACTATTGATTTCAAACTTAACATGGCGGCCAAATTCTGATGTTTCCATGAGAATTAATTCATTAACTACATAAAGAGGTCTGTCAGTATCACCAAACATTGAAAATAAGTTTGAAATATACTCATTGGAAGAGAGAGGAGTTAAAACACACATTCATTAATTACAGCACCCGCCAGAGGTCAAAGTTCACCAAATTCATTGAGCGTCCCAATTGCGATGTCATCGGTCTACGTGCCTAGTTTGGTAATGATATGTCAAAGGGCTGTTGAGAAATGGCCTTTCTTCCTGTTTGGCAAGTTTGGCTATGATATGTAAAACAATTGCTGAGAAATGGGCTTACTTCCTGTTTGGCCTGTTTTTACGACAAGTTTGCTGCTGAGAAATTGGCTTATTTGCTGTTTGGCAGCTTCGCTGTTGAATCATAGCCAAACATTGGCTGTCTAGGATGTTTCCGTGAGAAATAATTCACTAGCTTTTTGGTGGGGTCTGATGGTATCACCAGACATTGAAAATTAGTTTAAAATATACTCATGTAAAGAGAGAGAAGTTAAAACAGATCTACATTAATTGAAGCACCCCCTGGAGGTCAAAGGTCACCAAATGTAATGATTTTCCCCATGACGATGGGTCGTGGGTCTACGTACCAAGTTTGGTTATGGTATGTCAAAGGGCTGCTGGGAAATTGGCTTCCTTCCTGTTTGGCGGCTTCGTGGTCGAATCTTGTTGGCTGTCACGGCCAAAGGGATTTGGTCTGACCATCATCTGTGTCAAGTTTCAAGATGATTGGATAAAAATGTGATAGGAGATGCATTTTGAAGGTTCTTGACCTAAACCAAGATGGCGGAAAAATCCATCATGGCAAAATACATTGGCTGTGTCTCAATTCAGGGGACGCATCCTTCGAAAGACGCGGTCTAGGAAAGTGTGGTCTTCCTAGACCGTGAAGGCCGGACCGAAGGCTGAACAAACGTTTGTAAATGAGGCGGTCTGGCCTATGGAGCATTTCAAGTTTGCGTAACAAGCCGTTAACATCCATTACCTTGCGTGACGACGGCGTGACAGCGGAGGACAAATATGGAGCAGTTATATAATATTTAGATCAAATATAATGTTAATTAGTTTAACGTTATATGGCTCGTGTTAATGTCATTGAACTTTGACAATAAAGTTACAAATTTAAAATTGTCCCAACTTTATTTTAATGCAAAGAAATGTTTTTACATAGTTTTGTCATTAAATATGATATTTGCAGCAACTGCCGCTTCCGCTCTCTCCGACGCCATTTCTGAAAAAATCCAACACGCAATGAATCTTGGGATACATTGGGCCGTGAAGGATCCAGCCGGTGGATCTTTTGTTCCCTCCCTCTAGTTCATATTTTTTTAAATAGTGCCACATTTGGGTGTAGTACCACAATTTGGGTTTATGGGTAGTGGGGGGTATTGGTATCCACCTAATGATAGTCGTATGTTTTTTTTATACAATAACAAAATGGTCATGTAAGAAAAACGGGCTAACTGCTTCAACTCTATTGGCCAATATTTCTCAAATGGAACTAAATAAAACAAATTCTGTTTGATGATTTTTGTGAGACTTGGTCTAAAGAATTTATGTAGCGATTTTGGTGAATTTTTGATTTTTTTTGTAGCCTGTGAATCTTTTTATCATGTTGGCTTTTCTATGAAATTGTGGGAAAAGTAAACATGTTTAGGGCGTAGACCCAGGGGTACAATGATACATCTGATTCTAGATATTAATATGATGAAAGAATTTTGAGTCCAGGTCAATCTGGTGAGGAGAAATAAGCCTAATTCATGATTTTTTACAATAGCGCCACCTTTTGGTGCAGTAACACAAATTTGGGATATTGGTAGTGGGGGAGAGTTTTCAACTTATGGTATAGGCTGCAGTAGGACTTTTACAGAATTTGAGGGAAAAAAAGAACGTGACAGAAACAATAGGGGACGAAGCAGCTTTGATGCTCGGACTCACAACATGATGAAGACTGCTTCCCTCTGTAATCGGAGGCTGCTGGGAACCTCATTTAACCGTGAACCAGTGAGCCGATGACCCACTGGTCTCTTGCCTGCTCGGGTTTAACTATGCCCATGCTCATCGGGGAGAGTTCCTACAGCAGCGTAGCGCCGATAAACAGCTCTTTGCCTTCTGTCTGGTTCTGTTGAGGTTAGGGTTAGGGTTAGATCTCTGTTGAGGTTATATCCCCACTAAATCCCCCCAAAGTATCTCGTTTTGCACTTGCTCTCTTTTAACTCCAGACAGAAGAGAACATCAACACATTTGAAGACTCCAACACAGTGCATGAATGCAGTGCAGCCATGTGCCTAGGGGGGAGCTTGGAGTTAGGGGAGGAGCCAGCTGTTAGGGGAGGAGAAGAGAGGAAGTTTTGTTCAGCAAACGAAACCAAAGAAACAAAGAAACCAAAGCCAACCAAAGTGGAAGCAGTTCTGTCATTCAGGCGAAAAAGAACATTCTCTGTCAGAAACCACAACAAAGTGAGTAAAACAGCACAACTTTTAGAGAAGATAAAATCACTTTTTCCGGAATTAAATGAATAATGGACTTGTTCAATGCATAAACCTTGTTGTCTGTGTTTAGGAATGGCCTCTGCGAACATTTCCTGGTCTGAGGAGAACTTTTCATGTTCCATCTGCCTGGATGTGCTCAGCAGTCCAGTTACCACACCATGTGGACACAACTTCTGTAGAACCTGTATTACAAAGTACTGGGATGAACAAGTCCGGTACAAATGTCCTGTTTGCAACAAGCTTTTTGACACAAGAGCTGATTTACAGATCAATACCCTCTTGTCGGAGATGGTTGATCGGTTTGGAACGTCCGTAAGAGTAAAAGAGCGGCCTTGTGTTGAACCAGGAGAAGTTCCCTGTGACGTCTGTACTGGGACCCAGCTGAAGGCTGGGAAGTCCTGCCTAGTGTGTCTTATGTCTTTCTGCCAAACCCACCTGGAGCCACATCAGAGAGTCACAGTCCTGAAGAAACATCGGCTGGTCGAGCCCATGGACCGTCTGGAAGACAGGTTGTGTAAGAAACACGACCGACTTCTGGAGCTCTTCTGCAAGACTGAACAGGTGTCTGTATGTCAGTTCTGCACAGAGACAGACCACAAGTCCCATCCTATTGTACCGCTAAAGAAGGAATATGAAGTAAAGATGGCCCAGCTGGGGAAGATAGAGGCTGAAGTTCAGCAGATGATCCATGAGAGACAAAATATTATTCAGGAGATTAAAGACACAGTTAAAGGCAGCAAAGCAGACGCAGACCGAGAGATAGCCGATGGTTTGTGTGTCTTCAATACTCTGATGCGCTGCATTGAAAAGTGCCAGGATGATCTGAACCGAATGGTTAAAGAGAGACTGAAATCCACTGAGAAACAAGCTGAAGACCTCATCAAAGAGCTGGAGAAGGAAATAGAAGATCTGACCAATAGACGCTCAGAGGTGAAGCAGCTCTCACACACAAAAGACCACCTCAACTTCCTCCAGGCTTTCAGATCCCTGAAGAATCCACACACCAGGGACTGGACGACGGTGGAGGTTCGTCCTCCGTCATACGTAGGGACCTTGAGGAGATCCCTGGATCAGCTGGAGGAGACACTGAACAGGGAGATGAAGATGCTGCGTGATGTTGAACTGAAGACGGTCCAGCAGTATGAAGTAGATGTGACTCTGGATCCTGATACAGCTCATTGCTGTCTAATCCTATCTAAGGATGGGAAACAAGTACATAATGAAGGTGTGATGAAGAATCTTCCTGACAACCCTAAGAGATTTACAAATTATATATTTGTCCTCACAAGACAGAGTTTCTCCTCAGGGCGATTTTACTTTGAGGTCCAGGTTAAAGACAAGAGTGGATGGTATTTAGGAGTGGCCAGAGATTCCATCAACAGAATAGGTGAGACCACGTGGACCCCTGAGACGGGTTACTGGACTCTTCACTCCTATAAGGATGATGTTATATTTAATGATAACCCTTCAGTCTGTCTCCCTCTGAGAGCTGAGCTCCAGAAGGTGGGGGTGTTTGTTGATCATGATGAGGGCCTGCTCTCCTTCTATGATGTGGAAGCCAGGGTTCATATCTACTCTGCTACTGGCTGCACCTTTAGTGAGCCTCTCTATCCAATCCTCTGCCCAGGTTACTATATATCTGAAGGTATAAACTCTGGCCCCCTGATCATCTCACCTGTCAATCAAACAGACTAGGATTTGTTTGATAGTAAAGTAATCAAGCAACTAATGTTACCTGAATTAGAAGTTCTACTATGTGAGATCTGAGAGAACTGTATTTATAGCATACTGTTGGAGAATTTCATTAAGCAACTAACATAAAACAAACCTAATGTAACCTACTATAAAGTATAAAATGACTGTGCTTCAACGTCTGTTTTCTCCTGGAGGTTTTTTAAGTTTACTGATATCAAATGGTTAAAGGTTGTCAAGTTACATGTTGAAAATGGAAAAGTGAATTTTAATTAATCTATATATTTTTAACAAAACAAATTTTGAGGTTTATTTTTTTTCATAATGTATAACAACACAATCAAATGTTTGTAAACATTTCATATTTGAATAAAAAAGTTTAAAAAAGTAGAAAGGGGACATTTTCTGTGAAATAGGTAAATATTCACATGCATTCATTACATATGTATTCAGTAAAATAGTTACATTCTCAGTAACGTACTGTATGTATTCAGTGGAATGCATACAATCGCAGTATAATGTTGTGGGAGTGTGTTCTGCTGATGTCTGGTTTAGGCAGCCTCACATGGCCGAGCCAGACTGAATGGAGCACTGATTCTCTCCGTCTGACGCCACGTGGGATGGGAGAGGGTATGGCGGGAGAGGACGGTAACACCCCAGGGGAACACCGACACAACCACATCGGCTTCTTCGCATGGGTGTCCTCCACCAACCATGTCTTCCACCGCGAGTAAAATGGAAGAGGTGTGTATTAGCCCTATTGGACAGAATGTGTTAAAGGAAAAACGTCTGGATTTTTCGTCCAACCAAGTCCCAATCATTGATAAGTCCTGCGAGAGTTGAATAGAACAGTGGAAATTTGAGTGAGAATTGAAATGAGGAGATTTTGTTGTCTTGGACAACAAAATCTGTCTTGTGTTTTCTGGCCGATTTTGCTGAAAGAGAGTTGAGATTGTATGACAATAGGGCAATATCCTATCCAACAATGGGCGAAACTTCAGAGCAAAACTCTTCCATGACTGAGACTTTGTTAAACAGAATAGAAAACCGATGGGATAAAGCGAAAAAAGAAAGAAGTATTATTTCTTGGGTATTTAGGCCCAATCCCATTTCTACCCCTTACCCCTTCCTGTTACCTCTCCCCCTTGTTTTGAAGGGGTAAGGGTAAGGGGTAAGGGGTAGGGGTAGAAATGGGATTTGGCCTAAGGCCCAATCCCCTTCCCCTTACCCCTTATATAAATATAATATAATATCCTTCTGAGGCAGGTGTTGATGAATGTTGGCAGTCTGTGTGTTGTGTGTTTTGTTGTCCTCCATGTTTTGGATCCATACAGCATCACTTGTTTCACGTTAGACTTGAAGATGTGTATCTTAGTGTTGGTGGAGATGTTTTTTGAGCTCCAGATCTTTCTGCGCATGTTAAACACCACTCTAGCCTTGTTAATTTTGCTTTTAATGTCGGCATCTCTCCCTCCAGTGGTATCCACAACACTGCCTAGGTACGTGAAAGCTTCTACCTCCTCTAGGGCAGTGCTGTTCAAGGAGATGGGGTTTCTGGTTTTGAAGTGGATCTTTATCACTTGTGTTTTTGTTATATTGTGAGTGAGACCGAGTTTTATTGCAGTTTGTGAAAGTCTTTCTGTCTTCTCTTGCATTTGTGTCTGTTGATGTGAAAGGAGATCTTTATCATCCGCAAATTCCAGATGCTCCCACATTGTCCACTGAATTCCATTTCCCTTCCCTTCAATTGTTTCACTCATGACCAATACATGCGGTCGCAGGTGCTACAATGGGGGGGTTTATTCATCTAACACATACACGCACCCACGAACGCACACACACCCGCACGCACACGTTAGGTTAGGGGAGGAGCCGGGTGTTAGGCGAGGAGATGAGAGGACGTTCTGTTGAGGTTCAAAGAAGCCAAAGCCACCCGAAGTGGAAGCAATTCTATCGTTCAGGCAATAAAGAGCATTCCCCGTCAGACAGAAACCCCAAAAAAGTGAGTAAAACAGCACAACTTTTAGAGAAGTTAAAACCACTTTTCCCGTTATGGAATTAAAAGAATAATGGACTTGCTCAATACATTAACCTTGTCGTTTGTGTCTAGGGATGGCCTCTGCGGACCTTTCCTGGTCTGAGGAGAACTTTTCATGTTCCATCTGTCTGGATGTGCTCAGCAGTCCAGTTACCACACCATGTGGACACAACTTCTGAAGAACCTGTATTACAAAGTTCTGGGATGAACAAGTGCGGTACAAATGTCCTGTTTGCAACAAGCTTTTTGACACAAGACCTGATTTACGGATCAATACCCTCTTATCGGAGATCGGTTTGGAACGTTCGTAAGAGTCAAAGAGCAGCCTTCTGTTGAATCAGGAGAAGTTCCCTGTGACGTCTGTACTGGGACCTAGCTGAAGGCCGTGAAGTCCTGCCTAGTGTGTCTTATGTCTTTCTGCCAAACCCACCTGGAGCCACATCAGAGAGTCGCAGTCCTGAAGAAACATCGGCTGGTCAAGCCTATGGACCGTCTGGAAAACAGGTTGTGTAAGAAACACGACCGACTTCTGAAACTCTACTGCCAGACTGAACAGGTGTATGTGTGTCAGTTCTGCAGAGAGACAGACCACAAGTCCCATCCTGTTGTAACTCTAAAGGAGGAATATGGCGTGAAGTGGGCCCAGCTGGGGAAGATTGTGTCTGAAGTTCACCAGATGATCCAGGAGAGAAAAATAATGATTAAGGAGATCAAAGACACAGTAGATATGAACAAGAAAGACGCAGACAGAGAGATAGCGAATGGTGTGCAGGTCCTCACTGTTCTGATGTGCCGAATTGAAAAGTGCAGAAATGAATTCTACCGAACGGTTAAAGAGAAACTGAAATCCACAGAGAAACAAGCTGAAGACCTCATCACAGAGCTGGAGCAGGAAATAGAAGATCTGACCAATAGAAGCTCAGAGGTGATGCAGCTCTCACACACTAAAGACCACCTCAACTTCCTCCAGGCCTTCAGATCCCTGAAGAATCCTCCACACACCAGGGACTGGACGACAGTGGAGGTCTATCCTCCGTCATACGTAGGGACCTTGAGGAGATCCCTGGATCAGCTGGAGGAGACACTGAACAGGGGATGAAGAAGCTGCGTGATGCTGAACTGAAGTGGGTACAGCAGTATGAAGTAGATGTGACTCTGATCCTGATACAGCTCATCCCCGTCTCAGCCTGTCTAAGGATGGAAAACAAGTACATGATGGAGGTCTATGGAAGAAGCTAACAGACAACCCTAAGAGATTTACACATTGTGCACATGTTCTCACGAGGCAGAGGTTTTCCTCAGGGAGATTTTACTTCGAGGTCCGGGTTAAAGATGGATGGTGTTTAGGAGTGGCCAGAAAGTCCATCAACAGAAAAGGTGAGACCATGTGGACCCCTGAGACGGGTTACTGGACTCTTAACTACGGCACGGATGGGTTGGTATTTAATGATGACCCTTCTGTTCATCTCCGTCTGAGAGCTGAGCTCCAGAAGGTGGGGGTGTTTGTTGATTATGATCAGGGTCTGGTCTCCTTCTATGATGTGGAAGCCAGGGTTCATCTCTACTCTGCTACTGGCTGCGCCTTTAGTGAGCCTCTCTATCCAATCCTCAATCCACTTACATATGATTTTGGTCAAAACATTACCTCCCTGATGATCTCAGCTGTCAATCAAACAGACTAGGACCTTTGTTTGATGATAAAATAATCAAGCAACCAAAACAACGAAAGTTTTTCCCGAATTAGAATCTGTACTAGGTGAGATCTGAGAGAAGTTCAGCGTGTGCTTCCCTGAATGTGACTGTAAAGACAAACCAGTCGACCGAATACAACTGAAACCCTGAATATATCCAATCTAATATTATCCAACATGAACCTTATTCTACGTACGGCTGGCTGCTGTTTGAGGTGACTGTGGGATTCTTGGGAGGATAATCGTCTCTGTGTGTCAGTCTTTACTGTGCCTCAATATCTATCACAACCAGCCCACCACCAAACTGTTACCTTTAACTAACCACCTTTAACCCAAAGCTTAGGCGGATGATTGTAACTTTCGAAGATTATTAAAGATTGTCAACCGTCGGAAGAGGCTGTTTATTGCAAGCCTTCCATCCAGCCACTGTCCTCCGGCCCCCTGGTGTTCTCTGATGGTACTGATGCGGTGGCCAGACTGTGCTGATGCAGCACTAGATGGTGCTATAGCTTTCGGAAAAGTATGTCTAAATGTCGCAAAGGTCTATAGAGTAACGGAATCTATCTTATGCAGTATATCCGAGTTGCTGTGTTATTTTAATATCAATTATTGACAACAATGGATGCTATAGTAAACTATAGAGTACTAAAGTGAAAATATCACAATGTCCTGGCAACCGGATTTGCAGTTCTAAAAAACCGAACGAGAGATGGCGTTTTCCATTGCTACCATGTGTTGTTTCTTTCAAAATGAAAAAAAATCAATTTCAAGAGACACGAAAATCACTACCAATCGAAACTTTCATGTATTCCCCTGGGGTATTAAAAGGAAAAGTTTGACAACGTTACTTTAGTTTTTTTTATATGAATATAATCTTTTCTCAATATTACTGACATCATTGGTAAAGCAAAGTGGCAAATCAATTCGCAAAAAAAACATTACTTTTCTATAAAACGTTTGTGTGGCATAGGATTTCCCCTTGTTCATGTCTTTCTATATACATCCTGTCTTTCTATATACACTGCCATCTAACTCATCATGCCCCATACAGAGAGCCTTTTTGCACTTAGTTGAACACTAAAGGATAGGTCTTAAGTTATCATAACCCTAAGTACACATCGTACAATAAAATACAATGAATGAGTTCACAGCTCCACGCGTGTATAGAAAATGTTTTTTTTAATATTATTATTTACAACATTTGGCTGAACATTATAGGTTCCCGGCCCTCCACTCCGTGTTTTTTCAGTTAAAGTTCTCGAGAACATTGGTCCAGAACATTTTGCCGCTCTGTCTTTTGATTCTCCAGATCCTTCCCTGCCGTTTTGCTGTAAAACAGCGAAACGCTTTCTTTCTCTGGTAAGGCAGTCCTTTGCGACGCCTTCCTTCATCGTCGTTTCTTCGATTTGTCTCTTATTCATGCTCCAATCTTTCATCCATGCGTCGGATAGAGAAAGACATGTTTGTAGTGTAAATTATGTACAAACTCATGAAACCTTATATGGTGTTGTCCACTATGGAGAAGAAACCATTCATAACTGTTGTTAGCTGGAAACCTGTCATCAGAAAATTCAATAATCACCTTTTATGAGGAAATTGTGCATGCATTGAAGGAACCAAACATTGTCATAGCTGCAATTCTCATAGCTGCCCTTTCCCCCCCAGCACCGGTGTTGGTGAACAAATGGCGCTCACTCTGTCAAGTCTTGAGCACAGCTTATTGTCTGCCCTTTGACTGCAATCTGGAGAAATACGTCATTATTCCATTTTAATTCAGTCAGTACTGCCATTATGTGGCAGGAGAGAGCAGGAGTCATGTGTTTACCAGCGGCCCAGTCTATCGAGGAGTACGCTGTAGTTATTTTAATCCTATTTGTTTTGCCCCGATGGTCCTCTCTAAGAAGCCC
>OOFH01062166.1:0-11754 GCA_900323355.1 Merlangius merlangus | reverse complement strand
GACAACGTCAACGCATATTCACAGTGCATTTGGTTTTTAGATGCTTCAGGCAACAAGAGTGTGAAAAATCTAAGAGGGGAGGGATTTACTAATTTATTCATAATTTAATTGCAGAGGATAAAGATGTAACCACTGACTTTCTGAATTATCCAAAGGAGCTCTCTCCCCAACAGTGTTATTAGAGTAATGTTTATCCCATCTGCTCGGACTCCATTTAACTGAAATACTTTATGGAATATATTAACTGTAATAGATGTGAACCATTTAATCACAGAAAAATATGCCCACAAGGTCATTTTCAATTCAATTCCACTCAATGAGGGAATTTTCCATTTCCTTTCGTTTATTTAGACCACGGTGAAAGATATGAATGAAAAAATAGAAGAGCTCCCATCATATGCATTAGGTTATGCAAACAGCAGTCCTGAACTAAATACTTATGGCTGGAATTTAACGTGAGTATATTATGAAACACATTTCCCTCTCTGCAAGGTCATCCTTCTATCAGGGCTGTACAGAGGATTTGGAACGGGAACGAGAATCGTTTTTGATCGCATTTACTTGCATCATCTATCAGAGAGCGACCCACTTTAAATACGCAGAGCTAAAGCCAGCATCATGCAGAGGGCTGTCTTCACTCAGCGTGACATCTCTCTCACACAGACACCCACAACCACAGCTCACACACACACACACACACACACACACACACACACACACACACACACACACACACACACAAAGTATGACACTCTGAAAATCTCATGCACACTTGACTACACGATCATAAACTACAGGAGACGCAGTGCACAACACCATCACACGCACACACTACAAGGGAAATTACACTCCCACATGACAACACGTACACACTACAAGAGAAACCCACACACGCTCACACCAAGAGAGAAATCACACACACGCATACGCCACAAGAGATATCACACACACACTCACACTGAGACATTTCCTTTCATCATCAACCACAGACCAACTTCTACCGCTTCTGGCTGATACCAAGGCATAAAAAGGGTGCAGACATTAAAGGAGGACACCCAGAGTTCATCTGACGCCACCGGCGGCCACCCTCTGGAGACGCCAGTCCGGCTCCGACAAGCTCCTCCCAGGATTACGCAACAGCCAGACTACGTCTGTTGAGGCCATGCCTCGTCCAGGCTGTGCAATGAACCGAGAGCGCAGGAAGCATCATATAACCGGGAGGCCGGGAACATGACAATGTAAAGTAACGCTTCAGGTATATCTTGGCTATAACAGCAGGCCACGTTAGACAAGAGCACGAGCCCAGCTTAATATACATTTTTGTATTCATCAACCAATTTATCAAACCAAATATTTATTTGTATTGCTATTCATTTGGCTCCGTTTACATATTTCACAAATAGGCCTAATGTAACTGCCTGTCTGAGGATTCTAAAATTGTATCGATTTTATATTTTTGACCAGCCTGCATTGTGTTAAATATAACACCCTAGGGCCTAGGTATGCGTACCCCTGTGTGGGAACCACTCTAGACCACTTCACAGGAGAGCAGATCTGCTGGCTTGGCTGGTAGCAGAGTTCTGAGCCCGTTCGGATAGTGCTTGACCTCCATTTATCTAGAATATGGAGGGTTCGTGATGTTCCAAGGGGTTGCTAGGGGAATGAGACCAACCAGTTCCCCCAGTAGTTTTAAATTTCCAATCTAAACCTGGAGTTAAACCAAACCAATTCTCCCAGTAGTTTTACATTTACATTCTAAACCGGGAGTCCTACCAACCAATTCATACAGTTGATTTACATTTACAATGTCAAGGCCTGATACCAGCTTGCGGTTGGGGACTCTGCTTTAGGGGGTTCCATAAATGTCATTGGTAAATCTGAGCTACTTTCTCTCTTTTGCTATAGTGCCTGCTCTTTCATTTCGGTTCACTCAAGAAACACCTTGGGCTACTGGCGATAAGACTGCTGCACAAGCTGGGGTCACAATGGAGGACCACAATGGAGTCTCTCCATCGTAGAAACCCTAGCTAAAGCTGCTGAGATGCCACACAACTCTGGTCCTCTGACTGGGAGGCAAACCCTTTCACAGTCAAATTCAATCTTCAAATCTTAAACCCACACAGTCAAGTTCACTAGTTTATTTCAGAGCAGAGATTTAAAACCAATACAAAAAAAACGGGGACATGGGCTAAAGCAAAATGTGCAACCCCCTCATTTGCTAGACATATTTTTCTACTGAAAATCTGTTTAATATCCAAATTAATAAAAGACATCAGATCAAGTCTGAAACGTCTGCGGACGGTCCAGTTCAGACTAGGGTTCTGAGGTTTCTCCTAAGATGCCCAAAGGAGAACCAAATACCATTACTCCACCGACAAAAATGTTATCTCCCCTGCAATTCACTTTCAATATACAGAAGTCAGATGTGTTACATCAACCCTTCAATTAGTCTCTTGCACCCTTGTTGGTGCCCAGACCATATTGGCCTTAAGACACCGTTACAACCCAAGAAATTATATACAGTGCAAAAGTACAATCATAATTATTTAGCTTGATCTTTGATGATAACATAATCACACGCCACATACTGAATCATAACCAAGGATAAGCAAAAACCTCTTTGAAAGTGCATTCACCATTGTCCCCTTCACAAGACCACACAAAGCATTCTGGCTTAAGTCATCATGGCTTGAACATTAAAAATTGCAAATGTAATTCATCTCATTCATTTCAACAAAAATTTGTTGCTTCAGGTAAGCCTTTAAATATATCCACCTCAATAGCCAGAGGCAAGCTAACAGTGTGTTCACATGTGTCGGCCTAGCTTGACGGTTGACTTAGAGTGTCTTTAACCGGTTGTATTGAGTCAACGTCGTTTAAAAGCGGCGCCCTCTTAAATGCCAGATTTTTTGGCACTGTGCAACCGTTTTTGGTAGCCATCATCATGGATTCACCATGGCTGTTGTCACAATTTAGCTTGGCGTCTACTGCAGATTTTTTGAACAGGCAATCGCAACCCACTTCCCAAATGTCCCCGCTATCTTTCAAACAAATAATGAAGCATGTTATGCATATCATTTCATGAATTGTATTAAACTAAATCAATGTATTAATGCAGCATTAACAGAATAGTCCACCCTGAGGTTAAGAGGCGATAGTGAAAGTAATTCTTGGTAACGAGTATATCCCTAAAAGGAATGGTAAATCATATATGTTCTTAAAGCAATGTCAAAGTGCTGTGTGTATTATTCCTTTAACACCACCCACTCTTTAGCAACTAACACCAGCCATCTTATCCTAGAACGACTGACAAACTCCATCTCTATGACGGCATATCACTGCCAGCCAGGTATCTCAAGAAAAAATGTTTTCACCTGTGCGACTGCGTACAGCTCATGCTCGCAAGGCCTTTTCCTGCTCACTGGGATATTTTTTCTGCTTGCGTGGTGACCATCTTTCAGAAATATGTTGGGGTGAACCAGCCATGGCATTGCATCCTAAAACATTGTTGGCTACTCGTAACGAATAACTTGTACATACACTTGAATACAGATTTACAAATACAGCGATAGTGCTGATATATTAGACGATTGTTGTCTTATGTTACACTAAATAACTCTGTTACAGTAGCTACTGCGAGGCAATATTATCAGCCTTTTTTTAACATTTATATTTCCAAGTCTGATGATATTGCGCTCAAGTTCTGCTAATGTTCAAGGCTGGCTATGGTTCACTGCACCTGATGATCCTGCATTTATTCATGACATGCATAGTTATACGTTTTGTTAACAACTGCAAGCTGTCTGAGGTGTAAGGCTCTGCTTTATTGTTCTCTAAAGCATGTTCGGAGACGTCAAGAGGCGTCAATGTAACTCAAATTCAAGGATACAATGGCCAGATTTGGCACCGGCCTCGTCGAAACATTTTTTCGAGAAATACTGTGTGCGAGAGTGCAGTAAAGGAACTCGCAGTAATATTTGATGTGTTAGTAGTCTTTTTTGCTTGCCATTTTTGGCAGTGATATGTTGCCATACACCTCCCTCCAAGATACGAACGCCACCCCTGTCACGCTAGAAGGCCTACTACTGTCTTAAGTCAGGCAGATGCCACCACAAAAGTCCAATAACACACAGACCGTGTGCAGGGCCTACATTAACCATATGGGGAGAACATTCTCCAGGCCTAGTCTAATTATATGCCGTGCGGTTGACATCGAATGTATACGAGTGCCTCGGGGATGCTTGTCTAGAAACATCTGATGAAACATTCTCTGTGAAGTTCAGCGTGTGAACTGGTAGCCCATATAGAGACGACCCATTCTCTTGTAGCATGGTGCCCTCATTACTTCAATTCATGCTACCAGAGCATTCTCGTTGCTGGAGAATATCACAAACATCCACGTACATAACGCTGATCTTATAGATCTGTTGTTCTCAGAGCAGAACAGCATGAATTATTTAGCTGCTCTTGGCTGTGCATCACACAAAGCATGCCAATTTAAGACTTTGAGATCTGCAAACTTGGCATGGGCACTTGCCAATAATATAAAAGTATAGCAATTTATTAAAATGATGAATCGAAAATGAGTATCGCTGGATTAATTGACATGGGGAAAAAAACTTTACTCACTAACCTAATGCTTATACTTATAAGGGAGGACAAGGGCAGCCATCTTCTGAAGTTAAAAACCAGCAGATGTTCCATGTCTGGTAGCCAAGGCAGATATAAATCCTACTCACCACACTCTGACTCAGAAGAGCTGGAATCCTCCGCCTCCACAGCAGTTTCCTCCGCCCCTTCCTCCTCCTCCTCCTCTACCTCCTCCTCCTCCTCTTCGTCTTCCTCATAATCCTCTTCCTGCTGCTGCTCCTCCTCCTCCTCCTCTTGCTCTTCTTCCAGTCTGGGTTGACTCATGTCCTGCCCCACCTCCTCCTGCTGGTGTTGTTGTGGGGATCTGAGCGGGGTCTGGTAGGGCGGGACCTGGGCATCGTCCTCAAGCCCAGCCACCAGCTCTTCTCCCTGGGTCAGGGAGTAGTTGTGCTCCTCGCTGCAGAGCTCCAGTCCTGGAGCTCCCAAAGACGCAGAAACCTCCTGCTCCTCTGTCCCCCCTCCTCCTCCCCTTCTTCCTTCCTCCTCTTGATGTTGTTCTTCTTCTTGCTGCTGCTCCACCTGGTACACCTCCACGTTAGAAACCCTCTCCTCCGCCTCCCTTCCTCCTCCAGGGCACAGCTTCCTCTCCGCAGCGCATCTACCCCCTTCGCCCCAATGATCCCCAGCGCTGTGCGTCTCAGTGGCGTGGGTCTCCCCGGCGATCCTCTTCCTCCTCCTCTCCTCCTCCTCCTCCGAGCTCCGCCCCCAGCGGCCCAGGAGCACCGCCTCCTCCTCCGTGCCGGCCGGACCCCCGTCCACCCCCAGGCCTGGTTTGGCGTAGCGGGCCATCTCGTCCAGTTCCGACACGTCCCAGTGCTCCGGGTGCAGGTCCTCGCCGAATCCCCCGTCGTCCACGAGGTCGCTTAGCAACTCAAAGGGCCGCTTCCGTGGCATCGCAGGGGAGCCCAGCATCAGCAGGACACTCTGGATAAACGGGGAGGGATAGTCACAACATGCAGAATGGTAACAATCGGGACATATGACAGGAATTGGCACATTTACCAAATTGACAACATATTTCCTAAAATATCTTTTTTTTTTTATATCATCTGTTGCCCAAAACCCTAATATTAATGATTACATCACGGATAAAATCAATTACAATGGATACTATTAAGCCGTCATGCAGAGGTGGAACAGTTGAGCGGTTAACACCTCAGCATGACCCACCTGGTTGTACTCCGTCCGGCCCCCCTGTGGAGACATGGCGGGGGGGTAGGGGCTCAGCAGTCCCCGGTGGTTGCTGTAGGCCTCACCAAACGCCGGCTCCAGCCCATTCATGCCCGGCTGGGGGGAGGAGAGACACGCACGCATAATTCAGCTCGGGTCACAGAAGCTGTGACATAATTACCCATAAAACCAGGCTATAATTATAAATCTCCGTCTGTGTGTCTGTGTTGATTCTCCACCTTGACACTCAAAAGTTAAAAACATTTCAACTTTCACCCCGGCTGACGACCCCAAACGGATACAGCTTGGTTTGAAGTCGTTAAAACAACAGACTCTAATCGACAATGGCTTTCTTCAGTTCATTTCTAAAAACACACCTTTCCATGGTTTTGTGAGTTAAGGCTTTGCACTGCCGTTTGCCGGCTGGCTGTATTCGTAACGCGTCCCCAGCCGCCCATCATGTGTTGACCTCTTTAAAATAAAGTGTTGTACCTGAGGCATGCCAGGGGCGAGGAGGTGGAGGAGGAGGGGTGTGTCAGGGTAGGTTCACGGAGCCAACGCTGTACGCTTTTCTGCTGGAGGGGGAGAAGCATTTTTCGTCTATTATTCACTTCAAAAGCAACCAAACATCAAACTGGCCAGACAGTGTGTGGGTGTGGTACGTACGGTGGAAGGAGGATGTAGTAAGCCGGTCAGGGGGGTTTCAGCCAATCGTAGTGCAGCAGTGTGAGGGTGTTCAACTCCCTCTGCCCATGGCCTACCAGTCAGCTCCCTTTGACTTGTGAAGGAGGAGCAATGGAGAGGAGAGAGGATCATGAGGGGGAGGATAGAGTCCAAGAAGAGAGATTTACATTTACGGAATTTAGACGCTTTTATCCAAAGCGACTTGAGGCAACGAAAGATGAGGAAGAGAAGGAGAGTGGACAGCTTGTGAGGAGGAGGAGGTCAAACTATTGTGACTTCAGTGAAACGCGATACAAAAGGTGTCTCTTGCACATGTTATTATGTTTTATGCTAAATAAAGCACTCGTCATGTGTTGCATGACATTAGACAACAGGTAAACAAACATGATAAGATGTACCCTAATTCTGTCTTTTAGCAGTCTAAAGTAAATTATTGCCCCGCAATCTGCTCATAGACGCAGGAAGCCATTGTCTGTTCATCCGTCGGTCTGCGTTATTAAAGAAAAGGGAAGGGCGATTGTTAAGAGAGACGAGCGGAGGAGAAAGTGCAGAAAAGGGGTAAACCAGAGTTGAGAGAAAGGACAGCGGGAGAAGAAGAGAGGCGGGGCGGATAAGAGACTAGCGTAAATAAACTGCAAGCCTTCGTGTTACGGTGCTGCTGATGAAACCCAATGCAAGCAGAGGATCACCAGGGCGCTCCGACCAGACCCACGAGAAGTAGAGGAGGCCAAAAGAGTGAACACGCGGATGGTCTGGTCGTTTGGGAGAACAATGCAGTGACATGTTTATCCGCGTGTGTGTGACCACGCGCTGGCCAATAGGAATGAGGAAGTGAGAGCTGGCGAGGGAGGGCAGAGTCTAGACATGCAGGGCCTTGGCACAAAACAATGCCCGCTGCCATGCAGACGTAAACATTCACCAGCGTCTACTTGGGTGTGTTGTCGCCGCTGTAAAGGCCCCTTTGGCATCCGTAACGTGATGTAAACATTCACACCGGCCTGTTGGCCTCGAGTCAGAAACCGTGGCGAGCAACACCACAGAAGGCTATTTCAGAGGGGCGTGGCGTGGAAACAAAAGCTTCCTGGTTCTACTTTGCTTTACCATCTGCGATGCATTCCCCCTGGGACCCAGACACTGTTGTCTTCAGAACCCACCCCACAATATTGACTCACTTCTAGAAGTAGACAGAATAAAACACAACATGGCGACGCTTTGACATTCAGTCGTTTTGTTCCTATAGGAATCTGAACAATATTCATACACTTTAACATGACAAGGAGATACGACACCCAGTGTGAATTTGCACATGAAGGAGAAGCTTGCAGAGCATCATACGCTTTTACAAGGGAGCTGTTGTGTGTGGAGTTGATGTGCCATAACCTTGGGCCAAAGGTTAAGTGCAGCTCTTTGGGTAGAACAACAAAACCGACGTCACATGTCTCACATGAAGGCCAAAGTTTCTATAGAACTCCGGGTCATTAGCTCCTTGTAACCTCCCCATATGCCTAGCTGAAGCCACTGTAAACACACTGGTCCTTCTGGGGAGTGCATGTCGACACAGCTGTTGGTTGAGACCAGTCAATAGCACGCAAACAACCCTGAAGTATGTCCTGTGGGTATGGTACACAAGTATTTGTGGATATGGCTGTGCACTGTGTAAAGTAAACCAACTTATGCATACATATATACACAGAAATGTGTCATGCACTGAGTAGAAGACATTCATACAGCAACCTAAAACCCCAGCACAGGAGCTCAAATTTGTTCAGGGGTTAGTTAGGGTACAAACTGTCCGCTGCCTCTGCGTGTTTAAATAGACAGAGTGGGGAAATAGAAACGGGCATTGTTTGAGCTGAACAAAAGAGTCTTCCAACCTCCTCACCCTAAAGCTCTCTATAGTGGTTCTATAGGACGAGCCTACTATACCACAAGCCCTGCTCCTAACAGTGACAACAGACCCGGCCCAGCCTTTAAACACTTCCTTAGAAACACGTCGTAAGAAGCACACTCGAGTATTGACGCTTATTTGGAAACAACCTTTGAAGGGATGCTTGCAGCAGGGCCAGGACATAAACGTTAGGACCTTTGAAAATATACGGTCCACTGCTACTAAACTACAGAAGTAAAATTTTTAGAAACAAAATTCGACAAAAACCATCAGATGTCCAGTCCTGGAAGTCCGTAAATCGGACGACCATAATAGACTCGGTTGGCAGCACGCAATGAGTGGAGCAGCGTGGAGTGGTCGCGCGTGGCTAACCGACCGAAGGGGGGCTGGAGGGTGGAGGGGTGGATGGTTGGCTGTCTGGGAAGCCAATTTGCGGAATTAAGATCTTATAGAGGTTGCACGAAGCATCGTTTTGTAGAATACCCCATTCCGTCCTAAAACCACAGTGCATCTGGCGCCGCGTTTGCACATACAGGCTGATCTGAAAGAAAGGAATAGGCTACAGACTGTCCTCTCCGTGTCCTTGCAGCTGGCAGACAAAGTAACAAGCTTCTCAATCGCAAATTTACGTTCCGATCCTAGTCATGTCCAAAAAGTCGTCCATAAACTGTCCTAATATTTGTTTTTTTTGTTTATAAAATAAATAAATAGACAACTACGAGGTTAAAAGCGGTCCTGTGTTCACAGCTGTACAGCGGACCGCCTGATCTAAACAACCGGAGAGAGAAACGGTACCATGGCCGCGCGACCCGCATGGCACACGCGGGCGAGAATAGGCACGACAGGGGTTCGCCCTACCGCTCAAAACATTGCCAAAATGTTAGCACAAATGTTTAATTGCATCCATACCATGTACTCCCGCGATCCGTGGTAGCAGGTCCAAACAATCCCAGAGCTCCGATGCGAAGACTAAAAAAATTAGGGGCGCAGCTGGCGCTGCCACCGGATGTCCAATATTAATAGTTAATACCGCACACCGCCAGAGAGCAAGGTTTGGTAGCGTCTCCCACCTCTCACAGAACACACTGGGCAGCCGCAGATACACCGCTTCCCACGGATTATAACAAGCACAACACTTGGGAGGGAGACGCCATGGGGTAAGCTTTGTCCCCTTTGTACCCACAGGTGCTGCTACTGCGCAATCCTAAAAGCAACTCCACACGTTAGAGATGGAGATCTGACGTCCAGCTGCCGACCGTTGCGTTTGCTCCGGTGCGTAAACAGTAAGAAAAAAGTTGGATTCAGTTGTCAGAGCGACGAACGAGGTGGAGAACGCAGTCGCCGAGTGAGCGAACAGCTAAAGCTATACGATATCATGGAGAAGCCGAGGTCGTCGTCCTGGGAAAAATCCTTCATGCAGGCTCTCTGGCTCCACTGGTCAAGTGTAAAATGTCCGCCTCGGCCAGTCCAGATGCTGTTATACACAGAGGTAGTAGCAGGGGTAGCGCACTGCCAAGTGGCACATACTTTACTCCATGGAGTAAGTTCGCTTTGCAACAGCCTTATGTCGAGCCTTCCATCAGCTACATGGGGAAAAGGGCAAAAACAAGACTAACACGTGTTTTAGTTTCGTTATGTCCTGGATAAAACAAACCCGACGACTGCGGGGTAACTGTTAACATATTTTATGCTAGTTTCCAATCATTCAAGGCATTAAGTTTTAGATTTAGAGACATCCTACTAAACATTCAAAAGAATAACCTCTCTTTGGTAACTGATTGCCCTGCCTGGTATCTTCAATATTATTCACCGAGGGAGAGAGAGATAGGGAGAGAGGGCGGGGAGCCGCCAGTAAATATTGTTGGCATTTTGAGTGCGTGTGCGTTGTCTGAAGAAGTTGTAGTTGCGCGTCTCTGGTGTCGACACGTGAAGGCGTGGAACGCCACTAGAAGAGAAAGAAATAATGAGAGGCACTGACCTGTTGATAAAACGGTAAAACTGTATCAGGCGTGGAAGAATAAAGTAGTGCAGATCTGTTCGGGTGAGGGCATATGAGTTCACGAGCAGCGCTTGTTGTAATTCTAGTGGAAGCGGATATGGCGTCACATGGGCGGGTCCACGTGACCCTGATTTAAGGACAACATAAAGAGCGAGGTAGTGAACTCGGTGAACTCCGATAAATGTAGGCCTACAGCATAGTCAACTCGATATGTCTGCTTTAAAACGACTTAATGTGAAGTTTTGTTTGTGTAATTAAGTAGGTCTAATATGCGCTATATAGGGGGGGAAGTACAATTACTATTATAATGATGAGTAGGCCTATTCATATTATAACATAATAATTATTATAATAATATTATTATTATATATGACATGCACACGAGTGTGAAGCATCAGTACCTGTATTAACTGTTATAACTTTTAACTATAGGTACAATCTCCAATCTCTTCATTCTGCAAATGCAAAAAAGAACACAGTGCAGGTTTAAGTCGAAGCAATTGAGTGTAGCTTCATGAAAGTGTTTTAAAAAAAAATGTGTATTGAAAAATGATGCAATTGAAGTGTGTCCTGATTATTAAGATGCTTGACTACCGTATAATTTCTTAGACCGGACCAGAATTGTAGGCCCTGCTGTCTGCCCTGAAATACACTATTTTAATGAGGCAACAAGGTTGACGCAAATCTTATTTAATGGTTTATTCAGTTCAGGCATTAGGTTTAAAAAAGGGTTTAGGGTAAGGGTTAGAGTTAGGAAATATTGGTTAAAGATTGCAGTTGTTCAGAAAAAAGCATGTGTCATTATGCACATCAATAGAAATAATGAAACCTCAAAGAATGATTTTAGTACAGTCCACATTTTAATTGACAATTAAAAATAATAATTAGTGATTCAGAGCTCTAATCCTAATTCTGAACACAACTGGCTCAAACAAAGTTTCATCACGCTGGGTAGGAGCACACAATGGCAAACTTTTAATGTCCACTCCTTTCAGAATCCATGAACTGATATCTTCAACTCAATATTATTAAACAGCATCTTAAAGTTTTTTTTTGTTTTGTTTAGCTTTCTCCTGATCACCTAATGTGTCCTCTTCTTTGTTAACACGCTTTTGAATGTATCTTTGTGACGCTGATTTTTGTGTTCATTAATCTATTAATGTGGTCATCCATATCATATATCCAGGGGTTCATTCATCAATTAATATATTCAATTTTCGATTCATCTCTTTTGATGTGAGTGACTGATCTGACTGGATCTCTCTCTCTCTCTCTCTCTCTCTCTCTCTCTCTCTCTCTCTCTCTCTCTCTCTCTCTCTTCCCCCCCCCCCTTCAGTCAACATTGTTTCTCTCTCTGTATTGT